>SNQJ01S0125134.1:47291-63494 GCA_010110895.2 Picea sitchensis | reverse complement strand
TCAATTTGGTTGGACAGACGAATGCCAGCAGAGCTTCGACACACTGAAACAAAAGATGGTGATTGCGCCCATTCTAGTCTTTCCATAATGGAGCAAGGAATTTCATGTGCATGTTGATGCATCTTCTATTGCATTAGGAGCAGTACTGGAACAACTTGGAGAAGGGGACATTGATCATCTGTTAGCATTTTCCAGCAGAAATCTCTCCACAACTAAAATCAATTACACTACTACAGAGAGAGGGGGACTAGCCATGGTGTATGCATTGCATAAATTCTACCACTACTTCTTAGGAGGACACTTTAAAATGTTTATTGATCACTCCGCGCTGAAATACCTAGTCAACAAGCCAATGTTGGGAGGGAGAATATGCATATGGCTTCTCATGTTTCAAGAATGTGATTTTGAGATCATATTTAAGCCAGGAAGAATGAATAAGGGCCCAGACCACCTGTCAAGGTTGGAGCATGGGAAAGAACCTACCAGTCTAGAGGACACACTACCATATGCATAGCTGCTCACCATTAGAAATATTTATGACCACTTCGTAGACATAGTCTAGTTCCTGTCAACAGGAATAGCTCCAGCCGAATACACAATTCCGCAGAAGAAACAGCTAGTGGTGTGCGCTGCATATTTTTCACTGATAGTTGGTCAGCTATATAAAATGGGACCTAATGAGATCCTAAGAAGATGTGTGATGGAGGCAGAATTCCCTATGATCCTCGTAGAAGCTCATGAAGGCATTGCAGGAGGACATTATGCAGGAAAAGAAACTGTACAAAAGGTTCTGTGAGCTGTCCTTTGGTGGCCTACGTTACACAAAGATGCTAAAGAATATGCCAGAGCATGCGATGTATGTCAGCGAGTTGGAAAACCATCTCGAAGAGATGAGATGCCACTAGCACCATAGATGACCTTAAAATCATTTGAAAAATGGGCCATTGACTTCGTGGGACCTATAAACCCACCAGGAAAGTGCACAGGAGCAAGGTATATTATTACTGTGACAGAATACCTGACTAGATGGGTCGAAGCAAGAGAAGTCAAGGACTGTAGTGAAGCTACATTCTATGCATTTTATATTTGATGACATAATAACCAGGTTTGGATGCCCTAAGGTCCTTATGAGTGATCAAGGTACACACTTCATCAATAATATAGTTGAAGCCCTGACTGAAGAATTTGCATTCCACCATCAGAAGAGTACACCTTATCATCCACAAGCAAATAGAATGGTTGAATCATTCAACAAGATCTTGGAGATAGAATTGACAAAGATTTGCAATGTGAATAGGGATGACTAGGATTTAAGAGTACCAATAGTACTATGGGCTTATAGAACCACTTGCAAGAAATTAACAATGTAGACCCCTTTCAATTTGGTTTATGGTCTTGAAGTTGTTGTCCCAATGGAGTACTTGGTACCAAGATTAATAATTGTTGCATTTATAGACATGGATGATACTGGCGCTATTCATGAGAGGTTATCACAGTTGTCCGAACTAGAAGAAGACAGATTCATTGCAGGCCTCCAACAGCAAATTCAAAAGGAACGTGAAAAGGCCTATCATGACAGACACATAAAGAAGAAGATATTCAGGCAAGGTGATTTAGTCCTGATATATGACAATAAGTTTATAAAACACACTGGGAAGTTTAGAATGCATTGGCTCAGACCATATGAGATTGTCTATGTTACAGAAGGAGGAGTTCCGCAGCTGAAGACATTGAAAGGAGATTAGAAGGAAGTCTTGGTGAATGGGAGTCGGCTGAAGTTGTACTATGACAACCAGCTACCTCATAGCTCTCAGTAGAATCAAGAAGACAAGGGTCCAGGTACCAGGTGTTGTTGAAACTGGGTACCATACACAGATAAGACAATTTGCACAAGGATGGAAAGGAGGCATAAAGTAGAAAGCAAGGTCTGCACTGCGCAGTCGAGAGTTAAAGAAAAATAAGAGGATCAGATCTCAAGTGCCTCGGGATGAGTCACAGGTGAGTGTTGGGGGCCTATTGGCCCTGGGTTATGGAAGGAAGCAAAGAACGAGGAAGAAAAGGTAAAAAGCGAGCTTCGCGGGAGACACAGTGGTTGTCACTAGGTTGAAGCGAGCAAAATAATAGAGAAGATGGAGTGAAGTGTGGAAAAGAAATCCATTGAATGAGGATATCGAGGATGACAGATCAGCAAGGAGGATGGACCGAGGATGACTCAAGTAGTGGAAAAATCCATCATTAGATGCCTTGGAGCACCGTGAGATGGAGAAGGAAAGACATGCTAGAAAAGCCCGGAAAGAATGGGTCAAGTTGACCTAGGGTTTTGGTAATTAGGGTTTTGACACCTAGGTTTTGACCTAAGGTTGTTGATGAGGGATTGTAATGTATAAATAGAGGTCAAGAGGACCTAGGTCGAGAAAGAGAGACAGAGAGAGAGGATATGTTGGCCAAGAGCGCAGATCAGAACTGTAAGCTTTATCTTAATATATCATGAGCACAGTCCTGTGGACGTAGCCCTAGAGAGAGGGTGAACCACGTACATATGTTGGTGTGTGTGTGATTGATGCTTTGAGCTCTATTTTTGTTATATTGTTATATGCATCATTGTATTAGATCATATCTATAGCTGTGAAGGATAGATCTAGCTAGTTGAATGGTAAATGCATGTTATGTTGTTGTTGTAATAAGAACCACTTGATATTCCCCTGGTTGTAGACATATCTATCCTGCAACCCCCTCATAGTTGCTTCGGGTGAGACTGTAGCTGCTTTGCAGGCACTGCCGAAAGGGCCAGTAGCTAGGGCTTGTTGGTGCACTCTTGGAGTTGAACCCTGGGTTTGCTCATGTGCCAACACTAATGTATAGAAATTTGTGTGGCTTGTCTCTAAGAAATGAATGCCCCAACTTACTAAACCCTACTACGCTTCCTAGGGTTATCAATGGTTGACAAAGCTATATATCACTTAGTATTTTGTTTTTATTGCTTAATCCCACACAAATGTTGGTTTCATCAAAGCATTGGAAAATTTTGGTATGAGGATTATATGTTGAGTTATTGCACTCCCAACACTTTTCTTCTCCTACTCCAGCATGCATCTCTCACTTTGAGAGCTTGATAGGTTTGTGAAGGAAGCCTGAGTGGGCCTACATGTGTTTTCTCCTGAGAGGTCACAAGTTCAAGTCCAGAGGGGAGTAGGGTATGTATACCTTTGCATATTTTACCAGTCAAATCAAAATAGGGAGAAATTAATTGTTTTTTTATTTTGATTTTTTGGGAAACCCGATTCACTTTCCAGCCATGTTTTTTGGCTTTAATCTCTTAGTTTGTCATTTTCAAGCTAGAAATCATAGAGTATCTCAATATCATTTTTAGCCATTAAACTATTTTACATATTTGTGTTGAATTTGTTTTTAAACTATTTAACATGTTTGTGTTGAATTTGTTTTTAAACTATTTTACATGTTTGTGTTGAATTTGTTTTTAAGCTTGATTTTTAGGCCAAATTAATGCAAACTATTCATATTGTACACCATTTCTTTCAAGAATTCAATGCCCAATGCAATATTTAAATCATCCTATGTATGCTTGATTATTAAATGATGTGTATTGAGAAATGTCATTTAAATTTGCATATTTTTTTAAGGAACAAACATCTTCTTCAAGCTCTGAACATGTCTAAACACAATAAATGACCTTCCAAGCATATTTTGCAATTTTAATAAGAAAGAAAGCATTTCTGCAAGTGAAATTTTCAGCGATCAATTTTATAGATTGAAGCTTGAATAGCCTTCATTTTTCATTAGCATTTTCAGTGTTAAATAATTGTTTTCATATTTGCAATTGAATTTGGTTTAAAAGCTTGAGTTTTGATCTCTCCAAAATGCAATTTCCAACACTTGTATGCATCTTTTGACAGACGGAAACTTTTCATGAATTCAATACCTAATGAATGAATTGATTTATTGCTTTTTTTCTTGATTGTGATTTAATGAATATTGGATAAATGTGAATGGAATTTGCAAATTTGTGAAGTTGGAAGAAGCTTTCTTTCAAGCTCTGAGAACGCTACAATAAGAATATAAAAATCATTATCAAATAAAAACTAGTTTCTTGCCAATTTTCTTTAAGCCTCAAGAAAACTTTGATCAAGATTGTGTTTGTTGAATGATAAACTATTCATGTTGAAATTTGCATTTCTCTATTCATATTTATGTTTGCAAACTTCTTGAAGAATGAGATTTTGCATATGAAGAGAATGCACACTTGTTTTTCGAACTTCAAGTGCATTGGCTTGAATATTGATGTAGGAGCATCATTCCACCTTGACATATGCATCAACGAAAGAACACGTCAGCACGCATTTGGAGATAAGGAGAGGCATCAACCCTCTCATTTTCGAAATTCGAATTGTAAAATTCTATAAATTTATGTGTAAGGGTGATAGAATAACAAAGCCATGCCTTTGGACAGGTGTAGATGGGTTCATCTAAATGACCGACTGTAAGAAGGTCTAGATCCCATACAGGTCTAGATATGCGTTCTTTGTAATGAGTCATAGGATAATGTGTCTTAACTTAGACGTTGATATCATTTAGGCGATGGAGAGGATAAGCTCGAGGAGCCTTCTTGTAAAAAGAAATAAGAGACCAAAGTTAGGGGTTAGAGTAGAGGAGAGAAGGAAGTGTTAGAATAGCGATAGAGTAGCGAGAGGAAGAAAAGGAATTGAGACTCTATGATAGTCCAGTCTGGTACACAGTTGTAAATAGACACTTATATTAATACAAAATAGTAGTTTTTTCTGCACACGAGTTGTCTGAGTGTATTTATGCAATTGAATGAATAATATCTATGTATGTTCATATATGTTGTAGATGTATATGTTAGTTTTCATCTATAGGATTAATATATACTTCTTAATATTTGAAAGTAGTTGAGTTATCTCTGGGTTCTTTAGTCAATGCAAAGAGTGCACATCTAAGCTATGTGTTGAATTAAGGCTAGAACGTGCCAGGAGGGCACACCAGAAAAATTATAAATTCAAGAAGGAACCTCGAGTTTGCTAAATACCTTAGAGGAGAAGTTGTGAAGAGAAAGAACAGAGGAACAGAATTGTTGAAGATTATGTAGATCTTTGTCAGGTGGGTATTAAGCGAGTGCAAGGAGTTCATGGAAGAAATCTGTTTCGATTTCAGTGAGAAGAGAAGTGTCAGAGGAGAAGACACTTACAGAGTTGTTGAACACTCTAGAGGAAGACCTGTGCAAGGAGTGCATCAGGCCAACACTCAGACGAAGTTTTGAAAGACAGTCAGTTGAAGGTTATTCAAAGCGCAAGGAGTGCGTGTAAAAACAAACTTGTGTTAAATTTTAAAAGTTCAAGAGGTTGAGCGCAGAGTATGCCAGGAGTGGGTCATAACGTCTTTTGAAAAATACACAGAGTGCAAGTGTGCATAGGGCTGAGGTCAATTTTCATTGACAAAGCTCAGGAGTGACAATGCTTTCAGAAACACAAACGAGACCTAAAGTTACAGGGCTCGCAGGAGAAAGTTCGAAGGTCGTAGACTTTGAAACATTTGAAATATTCCAAGTTAGGGAAGAAATCTCAGGAGGAGTAGTGGTTTTAAGTCTCTAAAGGAAACATTTAGAAAATTTTCTAAGTCCTTAAGAGTTGAAGCGTATAAAGCTGGAGCACGGAAATTCGAGGTAACCAAAGGAAGATCAAGGGTTAAGATTCATTCAGAAGGAGACGAAATCTTTCAAGCCGTTAGATATATGAGAAGTAGCGCATTGGTTAGTTGCGAGGAGTTATCGAAATTTCACAAAACTAAAGGATTTGGAAGAAGCAGAGTGAAATTCGTGAAACCCCAAAACATGAAATACCGAAATCATTAGGACCATCCGTTGAAAGGAGACCGTTGAAAGGAGACACATGGCAAGAGATCAGCATTTCGCTGACTCGTAGAGTGAAAAGGTCAAAAGGTGGAGTCGTGAGAATTCGTGAAATCCAAAATCACGAAATGATCATGGTCATTCATTAAGGTAGGATACATAGTGACAGATCAATGTTTCGTTGAATCGTGAATTGAAAAGTTGGAGGTAGGATTTGCGAAAACTCGCAAAATGAAAAATCGCGACTTGATCATAGTCGTTGGCTGGAGAGATCTTGTGGACCATTGATCTGATCTGAATATTTCACAATTTTGGGTATCGGGGGATCGAGAGAATGAAGGTGAATTGCATCGAGAGTTCCCAATACGCGAAATCTCGACGCTCTTGGAAGGATTGGCCCCAGGTCATAGTGAAGGGTCATATGGATGGAGAATAAGGGAGGAGTTAACACAGGCTAAGCCCTTGTCAAAATTTTGGGACTTGGGGGTTTGAAGGACGGAGAGTCAGATGACTCATCTAACCGATACGTGAAATCGTGGCGCACCTTTTCAGATAAACATGTGGTCAGAAGGTGTGGTCATGTGGAGAAGATTGGTGCTTAGTGCTTGTTCACACTGACGGAATTTTCATAAAAAGACCTATGGATTGTTTTCTGAGAGGTTCCAGCGAGGAATCGAATACTGTTTCATTTTATTCTTGAGAAGATCCTAAGACCGGGAGGTCGTGAAGCCCTTGGAGAGAAGGGGGGTCTGCACCAAGTGGTATCAAAGCAGAAATTTTTGTCTGTAGATTTCAGACGAAAGAGAAAGAGGAGAAAGACAAAAAAAAAAATTGTAGATGGGAGACAAAGGTGAGATAGATGAAAATAATGCACAGTATTGATGCTCTGTGAGAATATTGTTGCATGTGAGAAACAACAAAAATTTAAATAGTCAGGTGAGTTGTAAGAGAATATGGAGATGCTCTCAGTTGCAGAGTATCAGCAAACTTGCGAGGAGGGAAGGTAGTAGAAGATAAATATGGCTATTGAAGGCCATAAGTGTGGTTGAGGAGAAGACCAATAGAAGAAAACTAAAGTTGAGATAGATAAAGAAATCATAGAAATAATAACAAATATGGAGAGGCTAGCATTAAAGATGCAGCAGGATGCAAAGGTACACTAGACATATGAATAGCCTTTGAAGAGGAAAGTAGAATGGCTTGTCCAAAATTTGATGGCCAGGAGGCAGCAACAAATGTTGAGAAGGTGGCTGAGGCACGCTGAAAACCTCAGTAATACAGTAAGGAAAGTGACTTTCATCTGTGAATCAGAAGTTGGAAAAATCCTCAGTGATGATGAGGAGGAGAGAATAGATAAGGATCTCATAAACTGTCAGGTGGACAATGATGGACTTTTAGATTGCCAAGTGGGCAATGAGATGGGACCATTGGAGGATCTCATAGACTTCTAGGAGAGCATAGGAGAAGAAATTATAGGTTTCCAGGTGGGCGAGGAGAATGAAGGGAGACTGTCTAAAAGTCTCATGAACTCATATGAGAGTTCAGATCAGCAAGGAGTCCTGATAGGTGAAGATTCATATGGGGTTACAGAACATGTGAATGAAGATGATGAGAAGTTAGATAGTCTCACCATCCAAGAGGTGGATCAGAGGAGTATTTTGATCATTGGGGGAATTCAGGTGTTTCTTCCAAACAACCAAGTTGGGGCCAGAGCATGTGTTGCAGGTGCAGCAACAAAAGGACAACCAGCAAGAACTGTCAAAGAAGAGGAAAAGGAGCAAATACTGAAGTCTTCCTTAGTAGAAGAAGAAGAACATTATGAGGAATGGTTCAAAATTGTCAGTCAGGAAGTTGAATAGGAGGTAACTATAGCATTGGAGTCTACAACAGAAGAGGAAGCATGTAGCGTGGATTTTACCGAAACATGTAGCATGGATTTTACTAATCTATGCAGATAAATGGAAGCTTTGGAAAGGAGATTGATAGTGAAAAGCATGCACATCCAACAGGATAAGTTGGAAGTATATGGAGGAGTATACCAGCTTGGGGAGCAGTTGGAAGAAACTGGAATTGAATCAGCACCAAGGAAGTTGGCAGAAAATATAATGTTAAGTGATATGGTTGAACAACAGTTCAGTGAGGAAACTGCAGAACTGAAATCTGTAGAACAATGGAAATTTAGTATTACAGGAGAAGAAGATAGCATGAGAGGTCAATATAATATATCCTTTCATCAGCAGAAGGAGGATATGCAGCAAAATAATCTGCATGAAGGAAGGAGTCAGTCAACAGAGCGATTGGATAGGGTGATTGAACAAATTAGGAGGTTGATGTTGAGGTCAGAACAAGAAGAAGTTAGAAAGGAGAAGCTGAACAAAGGAGAACCTGCCATAATAGCAGGAAATAAGAAGAAGAATAAGGAGAAGCAGAAGCAGCAGCAACATCAAAACAGATGAGTAGGTAGACATCTCCAAGAAAAAGTTTGGGATCCAGGTGGATTTCAACATAACTGGAAAGCTCATGAGCAAGAGCTTATGAATTTTTTAACAGCAGTGGAGTATGATGCAGGATCATCTTTCCACCTCGATAGATGCATGAACAAAACAACATGTCAGTATGCATTTGGATATAAGGAGAGGCGTCAACTGTCTCACTTTCAAAATTTGAATTGTAAAATTCTGTAAATTTATGTGTAAGGGTGATAGAATGCCAAATCCATTCCTTTGGACAAGTGTGGATGGGTTCATCTAAATGACTGACTGTAAGTAGTTCTAGATCTGATACAGGTTTGGATCTGCGTTCTTTGTAATGAGTCATAGGATAAGGTGTCTTAACTTAGACGGTGATAGAATTTAGGTGGTGGAGAGGATAAGCTCGAAGAGCCTTCTTGTAAAAAGAAAGAAGAGACCAAAGTTAGGGGTTAGAGTAGAGGAGAGAAGGAAGTGTTAGAATAGTGATAGAGTAGTGAGAAGAAGAAAAGGAACTGAGACTCTGTGATAGTCCAGTCTAGTACACAGTTGTAAGAAGACACTTATATTAATACAAAACAACAATTTTTCTGCACACGAGTTGTCTGAGTGTATTTATGCAATTGAATGAATAATATCTGTGTATGTTCATATATGTTGTAGATGTATATGTTAGTTTTCATCTGTAGGATTAAGATAGACTTCTTAATCTTTGAAAGTATTTGAGTTATCTTCGGGTTCTTTAGTGAGTGCAAAGAGTGCACATATGAGTTATGTGTTGAATTTAGGCAAGAACGTGCCAGGAGGGCACACCAGAAAAATTATAAATTCAATAAGGAAACTCAAGTTTGATAAATACCTTAGAGGAAAATTTGTGCATAGAAAGTACAGAGGAATAGAATTGTTGAATATTTTGTAGATCTTTTCCAGGTGGGTATCAATAAAGTGCAAGGAGTGCACGGAAGAAATCTATTTCAAGTTCAGTGAGAAGAGAAGTGTCAGAGGAGAAGACACTTACAGAGTTGTTGAACACTCTGGAGGAATACCTGTGCAAGGATTTCACCAGGCCAAGACTCAGACAAAGTGTTGAAAGACAGCCAGTTGAAGGCTATTCAAAGCGCAAGGAGTGCGTGTAGAAATAAACTTGTGTTAAAATTTGAAAGTTCATGAAGTTGAGCGCAGAGTATGCCAAAAGGGCATCAAAACGTCTTTTGAAAAAGACATAAAGTGAAAGTGTGTGTAGGGACGAGGTTGAGTTTCATTGACAAAGCTCAAGAGGGATGGTGCTTTCAGAAACACAAACGAGACCTAAAGTTACAGGGCTCGTAGGAGAAAGTTCGAAGGCCATAGCCTTTGAAACGTTTGAAATATTCCAAGTTAGGGAAGAAATCGAAAAGAAAGCTCAGGAGGATTAGTGGTTTTAAGTCTTGAAAGGAATCAATTAGAAAATTTTCTAAGTCCTAAAGAGTTGAAGCATCTAAAGGTGGAGCGCAGAAATTCAAGGTAACCGAAGGAAGATCAAGGATTAAGATTCATTCAGAAGGAGCCAAAATATTTCAAGCTGTTAGATCTCTGAGAAGTAGCGCATTGGTTATTTGCGATGAGTTATTGGAATTTCTTAAAACTAAAGGATTTGGAAGAAGCAGAGTGAAATTCACGAAACCCCGAAATGTGAAATCCCGAAATCATCATGATCGTCCGTTGAAAGGAGACACGTGGAAAGAGATCAACATTTTTCTAACTCATAGAGTGGAAAGGTCAAAAGGTGGAGTCGTGAGAATTCACAAAATCCAAAATCGAAAAATGATCGTGGTCGTTCATTGAGGTAGGACACCTGGTGACAGATCAGTGTTTTGTTGAATCGTGAATTGGAAATTTGGAGGTAGGAGTTGTGAAAACTCGCGAAACGCGAAATCGCGACTTGATCACAGTCGTTGGCTAGAGAGCTCTTGTGGACCGTTGATATGATCCAAATATTTCACAATTTTTGGTATCGGGGGATCGGGAGAACAGAGGTGAATCGCATCGGGAGTTCCCGATACACAAAATCCCAACGCGCTCAGAAGGATTGGCCCCAGGTCATAGCGAAGGGTCATATGGATGGAGGATAAGGGAAGAGTTAGCACGATCTAATCCCTTGTTGTAATTTTGGGACTTGGGGGTTCGAAGGACGGAGAGTTGGTTGACTCATATAGTCGATATGCAAAATCGTGATGCACCTTTTCAGATAAGAGTGTGGTCACAAGGTGTGGTCATGTGGAGAAGACTAGTGCTTAGTGCTTGTTCATAAAAAGACCTGTGAATTGTTTTCTGAGACGTTCCAGCGAGGAATCGAAGACTGTTCCAGTTCAGTCTTGAGAATATCCTAAGATCGGGAGGTCGCGCAGCCCTTAGAGAGAAGGGGGGTTTGCACCAAATATGCAAGATTGTATGCACATGCTTCGTACTATGTACCTAAAACCATCTTTGAGTGGCATTTTTTCTAATGATCTTAAAGATACAAGTTTTTTCATATATGGTTGCATTTATTTTCATTGATTCAAGCATGTAAGAGTTTGCATTACACATTTGAAATTTGATGTAGGTAAGCTTGATTTCAAGTGAAGGATCTCATAAAAGCCGTCATTATCATTTGCAGGTTTTTATTGAAAGACTTCCATTTAGCCTTCATTATCATTTGCACGTTTTTATTGAAAGACTTCCATTTCTTTTTTGGATTTTATATGAGGGTTGAAGCTAGAAAATGTATACATTGTTCTTCATATATGTGCTCTCTAAATCCATTTTTTGTTAAAATGAAATTCTACAACCAATGCATGCTTGAAACTTTTCTTTCCCACTTCAAAAAATAGGCTTATGCACATGCATTCCATTCTCCAATGATTTTTTAAAATTGTGCTTCAAAGGTGGGGTGACAAGTGTGGAGGGGTCATCTTTGATCCCAAAGGAAAAATAGAAGCAACCTTCACATGGGGTCTTATACAATCTACTAATAAGGTAATAACTAGCCAAAATCATATGCATTGCTTCAAGGATTAATAGTAGCAACCAATCTCCAAATTAAAGATCTTATTGTTGCAAGAGACTCAAGGGAAATAATCAACCAAGTGATTAAGAAATCTCTTCTAGCTAATTATTTTCAAGCATCCATCCTTGCTCATATTTTTCACTAGGTAGAGAGGTTCCAAAAGATAGCCTTCTTTCACGTTCTCACGGAGAATAATCATCAAGAAAATAAATTTTCCAGTGAGGCCTCGTCTCTAAAAGAGGGGGTCCTTAGGATTAATTTGGAAATTTAACTTCAACCTATTCCATAATTTATGTTAAGGTAATCAAAGGAGGAGGGAGGACATGCATTAAACCTCGACATGTCTCATCATCATGAGCCTTGGTTTATACACATGGTTCATGGATACGAAAGGACCCTCACCCCGCTTCATCACATGTTCATCATTCAAGCAACCTTGTCCTTTGAAGTCTAATATGAGATATATTGCATCATAGGTGGGATAATGGATTTATTTTTGGGTGAAAGGTTTGCAAGTCAGAGCACGGTCTCCTCAATTAGTGGCTTCCTAGTAATCACTTCACTTGATTAGTTGATCGTTTTATGGAATTTATGTCTTCTGCAATTGATTTTGGGTTGGTGAATTGACTTCTCTAGTTCTAGAAATTTGGGGATTGTGTTTGGGTTCATCGGTTTAGTTCATGGTTTCTCTTAATCGCTTAGTATATTTTGGAATTGTCACTTGTTACATGGTTGTTTTGTTGGAAATCATCTAGAGGTTTTTTCTCTTCCACTTCTAGATATTTATGTGTGGTCTAGGGTGGGATTTCCTATGTGTTGTTCCTTTATGGGACTTATTCTAATCTTTGGACCCCATGACCCAATCGACAGTCTGAGTTTAACCTTTACAACTACAGGTAGCATTGCCTCACTATAAACACAATCATTATGGATTACAAATAGGTCCAAGATATCTGCAAGGTACTCATGTGTCATGAGGAGACTATACAATATAACTAGACCTCTATATTCTCAGTTATGACTAAGGTTCACCAAAATGAGCACCATTGCAATGTGAAGAATGTTGCAGTTATGGATTTCCTTGCTCAACAAAATCATCAAATTGATGCCTTGGAATGTAAATGTCACTCTCTCATAAATTTGGTTTCAAATCTAAGTAAGAGCTCTTAGTCGACAGTTTCAAATCTATTGTTTTCCACCTATTTTCATCCCAACTTCAAGGATGATAAGATAGTGCATCAACTACTTGGATATATGGACATAGGGAACTAGGAAACCCCTCCAGCCATCCAAGGACCGAGGGAGGAACCAATCATCATATCTTCTGGTAATGTCTTATGATGCGTAAAGGTGTCAATATTCTAGGAAATTTTTATAGAATATATACATGTAAGAATCTATGGGATGAAATTTTTTTGAATCTCTACTTTTTGTGTATCCAGCAAATAAGAATTTGACCATCCTCTAATGCCAACAGTTGTATCTCTATTGTTTAGCTTAGGCTACATCTTTTTATATAATATAAAATCTCCTAGTTTCTATTAAAAAAAATGAGCTTCAAATGTGTATGTTGAATGCAAACTTGTTTTCAAAATGGAATGTTGAATGATCTTTGGCATTGCATTTGCAAATTTTGCATTGGTTTCCATTTGCAAATTTCATTATTGAGTTTGTTGTTCACTAGAATCAACTATAATTACTAGTCATAACATTAAATTCATTTAATGTAAGGGAGATTCATGCAACTATTTATTGTTTATGAACATTTGACCCAAGGTATCAAGCATTGAGATTGAAAATCAAGCAATTATTATTGTGGGGTTGTGAATAATATGTCTTACAAATGTTCTTTGATGGCTCTCATTTCATTTTTTACCAATTTTTTTTTTTTTAACGCGGATCAAAAGTATGTATTTATTGACATGAATTTTTGCAATCCAATGTAACAAGATTATTTGCTTTTGTTTTGTGGGTTTTGGTGGAAGAGTGGTGATACATGGAGAAATGAAGAAACACAGAAATATGCATGTATGAACCTAGATCTAAAACCATTGAAGAAAGCTTCATTTTTTACACTTAAAGAATGAGAATTCATGGAGAGAGGAGGAGGAAACTTAGCATTTTCAAGATAAAATTTGAAAAAGAGAAGATAACCCAAGTTTATACACTTCAATCAAGTGAGAAAGAATTTAAAGTTTATTCATCCAAACAACCACTACAAGACAAATTGGGTGGTTGGAGAGCTTAAAGCCACATTTTTATAAAAATAAATTCTTCATAGTCAACTTCTTAATGCAAATTTTTAGGAATAAAAGGACAAATTAATGAGTTGAGACATCAAGCCACTACAAGACAAATTGGGAGCTATCAAGGGTCATTTTTAGCCAAAGTGTGAATAATGGAGAATACATGCTCACACCTCCGGGAATATTTTCCCAACACAAAATGACAAATAGAAGAAAATCAAAACTAAAGAGGGGAATAGTGTATTATTATCATTGTAAAAGAATGTTTGGTCATTTGATATTTGGATGGGGCCAAACTATAAAATAAATTAGTTAAATAAACTTGGATTCCAAGAGACATATAATTAGAAATTCAAAAGGTCAAGCAAAAAAAAGGCCAAAAGCCATGTAATATTTCTATAAAAGAGGCGTTTGCATTCTTACAAAAGGCCCCTCTTTCTTTTTGCATTGTAGGCTATCTTTGTATGTGAAATAAAATGCCAATGTTAGTTTTTATTTTATACTCTTGTAATATCTTGGATGGTTGTAAGCTACCTTCTCCATTCTTTATCTTTTTGGTTCTTGTGAGTTGAGACATGGTATCTAATGGATGCCATGGAAAATGGGCGTTCCCTTTATAATCGTGTTTACACTTACTTATACTATGCTATGCTAACTTGTTGGACATGACTCTATGGAAACATAAGTTATATTTGGTTCCTCATAATAAGTTTGGTTCCTCATAATAAGTCTAGGAGTAATTTGCAGTGGTAGAGGAAAATTATCTTTCCTTGATTCATGTTAAGCACTTTTAATGTGAAGCATGTATTTTATTAATAATTAAAGTTGTATTCATGTGTGCATCAAAATATTTAATTGGCTCATGTGAAGTTGAGATGGTTATAAGAAATCTGTGTCATTCAATGTTTCTTTGGTTAGCTAGCTGGATTAAGTTTCAATAGTAAAGGTAAGACATATTCCATGATCTTTGTACCTACCACATGTTTCATATCACAATGGTTCTACTTAATGTGTGCTCTAAGATCTAATAGGATAAATATTTAGATAGTTTATATCAAAATAGGTTAAATTCCATATCATATATTACACATTGCGTTTTCATATTAGTTGCATCATACATAAACACATTTAAAAACCATGAGTGAACCATGCCTTAATGGTAAACACACGCTTAATCAAAGAACCAATGTAGCCAGCCATATCCAAAGGGTTTGCCATTAAAATGAAGGTCTAGTTGGGACCTTTCACTGGATAACCTATGTTGTTGACTTGGGTCATTTTCCGGCATCAACATTTTGGTGCTAGGAGGGAAGACAACATGGAGACATTATTTTCAAGAATGTGTTAATTACTCATGGTTCCTTTCCATATTCCTAAATGGGATGATTCTTTGATTCTTCTAGTACCATTGCATAAACTCCCAAAAAAGACAACTTATCTCTTACTAAAATTTAATGTCGAAGGGGATTTAACCACTACATTTGAACATAGTAATACACATTAGCTAAATGTAAAACAATAAAAATATATGAATAAGATGTTCAATGCATGATATTTTCCCTTTCTTTCGAAGGACTAATATAAGCTTGGTATATGACATTACTCACCAAATCCATTCACAACTAGAAGTAGTTTAGGGATGTTTTCATAGCTATGCATGGTAGCTACCAAGTGGAAGAATTATATCATGAACTAGACAACATTATAGAAAAAAACATGAGTTTACAAAAGATTTTTTTGTAAGGTTCCATTAGTTATATCAATGGTTTCACTAAAGCAATAGGTCATTCAAGAAAGAATTGCATGAGTACTTATTTTATGTTCTTTCCATTAATCAAGAAGAAGATCTATTGATGGCCTATGAGAAAGATCCACAAAACCAAGAATATATGCCACCAAATATTTTACCCTCACATATATGAAACTCACTTACTAGACTTAGGAGAGGTAACAATTAGTACAGTACAGAATTCCACATAAAATATGTCACCACGTGTTACCACAAGATGAAATTGATGATGTAGATGGCACTAGTCTGCAAAATGACCTTGTACAAGGTCTTGACTATGGAAAACATGCCAAGTTAATGCAATGTGTATTAGAAGAAAAACTTATCATTCATATTGAAAAGAAGAATATGTCATGCACTCTTATGAATTTTCTTATACAAAGAAATAGAAATACATTATATATCATACAAACTCTCTTGTCGTTGAAACCAGAAATATATTGGGTTCCAAAGATTATTATAAATACATTGACCCACCTGTGGTGACAAAATATTATGAAACTCCACTCATTTATAATACAAATTTTGATGTCCAAGAACCAAAAGAAGAAAATAATGTGAATGATATTGTGTTTCATCAAGGCAGTGTTTCTTATCAATAAAGGATTGTAAACAAGTGTTGCATGGCAACGTAGTCCCTACTAGTTTGGAATGGGAATAAATTGTTGATTAAGGTTGGTTGTCATTAATGTCAACCCTTGAAGAAAGCCATGTAGCACAAAGGTTTGGGTAATGGACCCAAGATTTTTTGATGTAAATATGACTCATTATTGTTTTTTCATGGTTGA
>SNQJ01S0125134.1:33900-47281 GCA_010110895.2 Picea sitchensis | reverse complement strand
TGCAGTTCCTGAGGTTTCTGGCTCACTTTGGCACAGTTCTTCAACTTCCCCTTCTTCTGTTCTGGTGGGCTTTGGATGCTCTTTGTCGGTTAGATATACCTCTTCTCCACTATAGAAACCTTCTTCTCTGTAGTTTTTCTTAAACAAATTCTCAAAGTGAACTCCTCGGAATACTTTCCCACTACGCGTATGTCCTGCTTCTGTGTCGCTGTCGCTGTCCGAGATCTTGAACATTATCCTTTTTAGGTCCAATCAATCTACTGTATCTTCAAGATGTGGTTTTCATTCAAGAGCATCTTGATTCTTAGCTTCAGGAAGTGCAAAAATTTTCCTCTGGGTCACTTGAAAAATTATCTCTCGGCTTGAATATACGATTTTGTTCTGTCAACAACAAACTCAGTGATATATCCTCTGATGGTACTATCAAACCAGTGATCTACTTCTCTGGATACAACGTTGTCGACTCTCTTGACCTTCTGGATCAATGCTGGTGTCCAAACCATAGGGGATCTAGATCTGATTTCAAATTGTGTGTCAGCTAACCTAGCCAACCACTCATGTAGCTCCTGATGGATTCCTCCAAAGTAGATCTCATGAAAAACGGTGAAGATATATCTTTGTAGCCAATCTTCAGTGATTATTTTAGGGTTCTTATTCTGGGCTTCAGCGAAGTCCGTCTCTTGATCCTCTACCCACTTCTGAATCTCTGTCTTCGAAGGGAACCAGCTTGACATTCCCTTAAAAAGATTCAAATCCCAACAACAGAACCATTTGTTGGCACATGGGCAGACCCAGGGTTCAACTCCAAGAGCACACCAACAAGCCCTAGCTACTAGCCCTTTCGACAGTGCCTACAAAGCAGGTGCAGTCTCACCCGAAGCAACTATGAAGGGGTTGCAGGAAAGATATGTCTACAAACAGGGGAATATCAAGTGGTTCTTATTACAACAACAACATAACATGCATTTACCATTCAACTAGCTAGATCTGTCCTTCACAGCTATAGATCTGATCTAATACAATGATGCAGATAACAATATAACAACAATAGAGCTCAAAGCATCAATCACACACACAACAACAAATGTACGTGGTTCACTCTCTCTCTAGGGCTACGTCCACAGAACTGTGCTCATGATATATTAAGATAAGTCTTACAGTTCTGATCTGCACTCTTGGCCAACAGATCCTCTCTCTTCGTTTCTCTTTCTCTCTCCCTTCCTGTGCACCCAGCTACAGGACTCGATCTTCGCACCTAGCTGAAGATCTTACAATACCAGAAGGCTCTCTCTCTCAACACTTCTCTCACCCTTAATACAATATTCTCCCAATGAACAATAATCGACAACAAGGCTCAACCATAGTACCGACGCGACCTAGGTCCTCTCGACCTCTATTTATACATTGCAATCCCTCACTGACAACCTTAGGTTGAAACCTATGTGTCAAAACCCTAATTACCAAAACCGTAGGTGTCTACAACCCTAGGTCAACTTGACCCATTCTTTCTGGGCTTCACCAACTTGTCTTTCATTCTCCATCTCACGGCACTCCAAGGCATCTAATGCTGGATTTTTCCACTTCTTGAGTCATCCTCGGTCCATCCTCCTTGCTGATCTGTCATCCTCGATCTCCTCATTCAACGACTTGCTTTTCCGCACTTCGCTCCATCTTCTCTGTTCTTTTGCTCGCTTCGACCCAGTGACAGCCACTATGTCTCCTGCGAAGCTCACTTTTTACCTTTTCTTCCTCGGTCTTTGCTTCCTTCCATAACCCAGGGCCAACAATTAGATTTTTAGTAGGAGAACTAGGTTAGGTATGAAACTTATTTCTCAATGTTTCAATCCCATAGCCGGGATCATCATCAGGAATTGCTAAGCTAATTAATTGATAGTTCATATTATTTCTTTAAATAATAATAATAACCCATGTCTTATGAATATAGCCGACCTTATATGTTTGGATTACTATTATTATTATTTCTCATGAGGTTGTGCAATATATGCTTCCAGAATTCGCTAATTTTTAATCCTTCATCCCTATTTAGGTTGTTCCTTCTAGATCAATTTCTATGGCCTCCCTTATTTTCCTTTTCCCACAGTGTTCCATTTTGGCAATGAATTTAGCATTCTCAATGCATATGTGGTGTCCTATTTCCTGGGAGTGTTCTACCAGGGGCGATTTTTTACTTTGATTATGTCTAATGTCATCACAATGTTCCTTGAGTCTAACTTGAAAGGATCTTCCTATCTCACCAATGTACTGTTTCCCACATGAGAAGGGGTCGGAATATACTCCACTTTACATTCTAGGGTTTATGGCATCCTTTGCATGGTCCAACATATTTCTTAATGTGTCACGAGGGGAGAATGACACTTTGATATTTCCTTTTCTTAAAATTTTGGCAATGTTTTATGTAGTCCCTTTAATGTATGAAAGGTTTCTGTTTCGATCTCCTTCCTCAATGTTGTTGCTCCTATTCTAAGGTGTTCTTTTTATTTTAGGACCGCCATGTTAAATTGTTTTTCATGATAACCATTTATTTTGAACACACCTACTAGGTGTTTCAGTTCTTGCTCAGTATGTTTGACATCATATATTCTAATTTCTCGAGTTACTAAAGTGTTGATGACTCCAAATTTTTGCACAGGGTGGTGGTGTGAGTTAGCGTGCAAATATTGGTTTGTGGGTTTTCTTTTGATAGAACTAATATGATAACTCGTCATTTCCTTTCTTGCATACAAGGATGTTTAGGAAAAGTATGTTGTTGTTTTCCTCTAATTCCATAGTTTTGTTGTTGTCTAATTGGTTGTTTAGATGATTTAATAGTCCATTTAGGATCTCTCTTTCATGTGGCCAAACAACATATGTATTGTCTACACATATTTTCCACATTTTTGTTTTTTTTGGGTAAGTTTCAATTGCTTGTTTTCCAAAATTTGCCATATATAAATTGGCCATTACTGGAGATAGTGGAGATCCCATCTCCACACCTTCTACTTGTTCATAGAAACTACCATGAAAGATAAAGTATGTGGATTTTAAACATACTCTCACTAATTTTGTTGTGCCTTCATTAGTTAATTCCTTGATGACCTCTAGACATTGTCCACTAGTATTTTTGTGAACAATGATACTACATCAAAGCTTACCAATAGGCCCATCTCCTCTATTCTCATGTCCTTGATTTCCTCAACCATCCTTTTGAAGACCTTTATGAATGAAGATGTGTGTCCAACCAACCATGTTACCTTTTCCGCCAGGTATTTTTCTAGCTTGTACGTAGGAGATCCAATCGTGTTAAATTTTGGTCTCAATGACACATTTTCTTTGTGTATCTTTGGAGCTCCATAAATTCTAGGTGCAATGAAATTCTTAGGCAATAGTTTTTATTTAATGTCAACATCCAACATTGAGTTTTTGATGGTCGTGGTTACTTCTTTTTCAATATTCTTTCTTGGGTTGCAACTAAGTTACTTGTAGTTGTTGGTGGACAAGTGTTACATCATTTTTCTTTCATATTCCATTGTTTCCATTACTACTGTTGCACTACCCTTGTCTACTTTTAGAATAATGAATTCCTTGTTCCTTTTTAGGTTTTTCAACGTCATGCTTTCATCTGTCGAGAGGTTTCTTTCTAGTGGATTTTCTCTTCTTTTTCTTCTGGTATCCCATACACAACATTTTCTACATCGCATATTAATTCTTTGATTGGAATTTTCTCAGGGGAAATTATCATAGTTTAGACCGTAGCCTAAGAGTTTTCGTGTGGTCTCACTTAGCTTGAATTTTGAGAGATTAAAAACGTTGTTATCAGTCCTTGAGTTAGGGTTATTGTTGTGCATGACTCGGGCTGAGTGTAGTCTTTCTACTTTGTTGTTTTGCTTTTCCATTGTTATTTCTAATAGTCATTGTATTCGACCTACTGGAGCCGCTTTCACCTCTATCTAGATGTCCTATCTAATGATCTCAACTAATTTTAGATGTAGCTCGTACAATTTTACTGATAAATTTCTAATTGTTTTTCTTGTAACCCTAATTTTAGTTCTCAATCTTTCATACCTAACCATGAATTGAAGTACGTAGTAGACTCAAAAATATTTCCAATGAGTGGTTGGAATCCTCATTTTCATGACACTAAGAACCCACATTTCATAATCCCTTAAGTTAAACACACCTTATTGAAAAAAAACCATTGAAGGAGTGCTGGAATCCAATTCAGTGAGCCACACTGGATTCATAGACCCCAAAATACACTAGCTAGACCCTTTTGGTGTTAAAATTAACACTTTGATAGGACATCCATTTTTATGCGCAAACTCATTTTTAACATAAGTATGGGTCTAAGACACAATGATGCTTCATTAGAATTAAATTATGTATGTTCTTCATTGATCCTTGTTGCATAGGATTTTAAGTGTTAGTTAGTTTGTTTAGATTGTACCTATTTCTAAACACATGACAACCATGTGAATTAAGTTCAATTAGATTATTTCAACTGCCCAACTAATCTTAGGTGTTTGTTGGGCCTCCTCAATTGTATAAATTGAAGATCTCTCTTTGTAATTAATTAATCAGATATAGAGCATATAGTCTTTCTATAGTTGGTCTATTTTATATATGGATTTTAAGCTTGTGTATGATCCGATCTAGTCTTAATTCACAATCTCTTTCTCCATCGCTTCATTTTTTTTTCATTGGTAGTGAGGTGGGGCATATTGTCTTGGCTATAACTGCCATTGCCACTTGTGTGGTCAAATTGTTGCTGCCATTGGAAACTTCCTTCTCCTTGTCGATTGTGTGGAGTTTGGGATTTTGATTGAATTTTTTTCTTTCATTGGTGCTTCTTACCCTCTGCTTCATATTTCAGATATGAATATATCACACCTTAGATCCAATATTATTGGCCTATTCAGATCCATGAGCTAGCACCCTCGGATCACTAAGATTTTCTAGATATTGTTTGTTAGGGTTTGTAAGACGTTGGGTCTCTTTACAACCAATCGTTCTCTTTACAACTTGCGATTTTCCAAGGAAAAAGTGTTGGGTTCAAGAATTGACACCTTTTTTCCACCATTTTGCTACTATTTTAACCACCTTTCTTTTACTATTCATGCTATTTTCATAGTCATTACATTCCAAAATCTTGCCATTTTTATCTAGGTATGCTAAGTCCACTTGATGCCACAATTCATTAATTTTTTCTTGCATTTTGGGAAGGATAACAACTATTTGGGTAATTACTAATAAAATATTGAGAACTCCCTATAGGACAATAGGTTGTTACATGTGCTGTTACTCCAAAGTGATGATACTTCGAGGTGTTGTTACTCTAAGGTGATGATACTTCAAAGTAATATTACTTCAAGGTGTTGATACTCTGAGGTGTTGATACTCCGAGGTGTTGTTATTCCTAACAACGTCGATATCCTCAGTAAATCAATGATGTTATCCAGGGATCGTCCATGTTGATGTTGATTAGGTCGTTGACATGCGAACCCTCGTGGAAATGACTTGTTCCTTTTGATGACGTGACTATTCTTGAGTCACGATTATTGTATGTCATATATTTGTTTTGTTAGCCCAAATTATAGGATAGTTCAGCGGGTGAGATCTGTAATTAATCATGTTAGTTGCGACCAATTGTAAGAATTATTGTGTATTTTCCTAATTAAGACAGCATTGAACAACTTGAGAATAGAAATATTCTCAAGGCTGTTCGTAATTATTAGTTTTCCAAGATTAGTTAAATGAGCAATATTTAAAAAAGACGAGCATATTTTCTCCCAAGTTAATCAAGATTTTGGAACAATCAATATGTTCGATGAGAAATAATATTTGTATTTGCACCTCTTGATTTCTGAGTAATAAAGATCCAACAAGTTTGTGGTTTAAGTTTATGTGTRTTTAAGTTGTAGTTCCTGTATCTTTTCCATGCCCTGCTAAGGAAGAAGGGCCCTCCTATTTAGTAGGTTCACTGTTACTATATCATTAGATAGAACTACTTTATTTTTCATAATATTCCCTTTTTTATTGTTATTTATGATTGGTAATGAGTGTACTGGCGTAGATGCAGATTGTTGTTACTCGAGTATAAATTTATTCAGGTTTAATTCATAGCATTTTTGTTATAAGTTATTGTGTGGTTGTTGGATCTCTGTTTGTTGTTAAATTAATGAAACTCAGTAGATTATAGGTGTTGATGCCAATTATTTCATAGGTGTTTTTCTACTATAATCATTAGTTACTTTTGGAATTGATTGGTTTCAACAAGGTGTGTTCCCTTTACATTGGACAGGGTATTTTCTTGAGAAGAGTGAGTGCATTATGTTAAGAGCGAAGTCTGTTGATTCATTTCAAGCAAAGTGTGATTGTTTATTTCTCTCTCAACAAGTGATTATCACGGTTAGTGTGTAGTGTGAGGTTTTTAGAGTGATTCTTATTTATGCAAGAGTGATTTTATTTCAATTCTGTAGAGTGTTAATTCAACAATGAGATTTCACCTTAAGTGAGACCGCCCCATTCTTGTAAGAGTGATTCAATTGCGGTGTGTTTCAATTCAGTGCAAATGTGAGAGATTTTTTATTTACAACAATTTGACAAGCTTGGGTGCATTGTGGATTGATAGTATGATCCAAATGGATCCCAAAAGGCCAAAAATTCAAAGTTCTCGGATTTAGAAGAAACCAACTCCATCGCATAGTTCTCATCGTGTCGATTCCAAATGTATATTCGTTTTCTAAAATGGACTCCGTATGCGAAAGTTATCGTAGTTCGAAGTTTTTCCCAAACAAGCAAAAAAGTAAAAGTCAAAGTAAACATGTCAAAGTCCATTGATGATGTCATCAATATGGATGATGTTAGCATGATGTCATGTTAATGTCAGCATGATGTCATGTTGATGTCAGCATGATGTTATGTTAATGTTAGCATGCTGTCATGTTAATGTTAGCATGACATGTGGCAGCCTCTGAGTGTGTCATGTGTTAGGTGGATTCAACGATTTTGGGTGTTGATGTGGTGATGACATGGACTGTATGGATTGACACGTGGTATTCCATACGATGATGTGGAAGTATGGATGCTGACATGGAAAATGACTAGAAAGGATGATGTGGTAGTATGGATGTTGACTGGGCAGTTTGATGTGGCAGTACATATGCTAACATGGCAGCTGACTGGGCATGCTGACGTGGAAACATAGATGCTGACGTGGAAGTACGGACATTGACATGGCAGCTTACTAGATAGGATGATGTGGAAATACGGATGCTAACGTGGTGGCTAACTGGGCAGGATGACATGGCTTGTGTTAGGCCCTTCATTTTTGGGTAAGAATTGCGTAAGTTTTGATTAAGCATGAGTCGCGCAAACTTCATCAGAGGCTGGAAGAAAGAGTAACGAAAAATTAGTTGCGGAATCCAACGCAACGCCAGCTAAGAAACAAATGGTTGCAACAAAACAAGGAAGCACATAAGCCGAGAAGGAAGACACAACCCAACTATATATAGGGCTGAATATAATTGTAAAAAGGTTGGGTTGGTGTTTTTGTTGTTGTTCTTTCATTTCGTTGGTTGGATTAGAGTTGGGTTGAGTCATGTCTATTAGAGTTTCCCAAGGTTTTGGGATTAGTTGTTGAAACTTTCTATAAGTCGAGAAGCGACAAGCCAGAGTCTATACTGAACCTTTCTATGTAACTCTGAGTCTGTAATGAAGGAAAGATCCTGGAGCTAATATGAAGGAGAACCAAATTTTCAAAATATGATGTGCCTTTGTATGTTTACTTATGAATTACATTGTTCCCTTATGGTTTATGAGTTCTGTTTGATGGTTCTATGTTTAATCATTGTTCATAACGTAAGTAGGTTCAATTCTTGTGGTTATATGTTTCAGATCTGATGTTGTCTCTTGTGTAAGAACATGAATGAGTTCTGAATGATCTATGCATCCTCTTTAGTATTTTCCCTACCCTTCCCTATCTATATGTATTAGCAACGCTTCGGGTGAGACTTCTTCTCTTCGGAGGAGATGAAAATGCCAGCACTCTAGACTACATGATACCTTTTGTTGGCAACCTAAGAAGGCCCCTGGTCTAATGAAATTCACGCCAACAAAATGGTTCCATTGTCGAGACCCATGTTAAAAGGGAACCTGTAGGGAGAATGCTACCGCCGATCCACAGATCGGGTATTGATCAATGGTGGGAAAGGAACTGTGACACCTTCATATGGAAAGAAGCAGAACTAAGAAGAAAATCACTGGAAAATACTTGGGAAGCAATCTTTTACTCATAAAGAGCAAGTGACCAGTATGAGATTTTCTGGGTTAAATTCCTGGAAGAATTTTTTCACTGGATAAAAAGGCTCCAAGAAGCTCCAAAGTTTCAGGGTTGGACCAAGAAGATCTGTGTGTGGGATGCCAAAAATTTAGTAGCACTCCAGAGGCTAGATTGCCCAGTCACACGAGCTGTGGATTTCTAGGTTAGCACCACGATAGAAGGATACATAATCAAATTTGCAGCTAAGAACCACCAGTCTTTCTCACGGGCAGAAGAAATTTTCAAGAAAGGCGCAAGGGGAAGGCTGTTAAGAGAGATCCCCCTGTGGATTAAGGCTTTCTTGGTGGAGGAAGGGATATTGATTGTGTCCCCGACTGAGATGGTAGTGTAAACACCCTCGCTTGGGGTAGGGCGAGATGGGGTGAGAGTCATGGCGTGAGAAAGGGGAAGGGTTCTTTGACAAATGGGGGGGAAACAACAAGAAATGGATTCGATAGATGATCAATCCTTGAGCATATCCGCCATAGTTGAGAAATGGTGGCGCAGAAAGATCAAGAAAGCCACAAGACAGTCTAAAAAGTTGAGGAAAGAAGTAGGATTGGGAGAAATCGAGGAAAGACATATGGAAGAACTATAGATGATGAGAAGATAGGAACGACTGGCTAGTCAAAGATTAAATGAGAGAGAAGAAAATATAGCAAGAAGTCCCCAAGAGGTGGGACGAGAAGGAGAAAGCATGGATGTAAGAGAGGAGGAAGCTAACACGAATCTTGGAGGAGAAAGAGAAGATTCAGCCCCAATAACAGGAGAGATCGAGGATGTGGCTGAAGAGATCATCCCAGTGGAAGCTAACGAGACCCCCCAGATCAAAGAAAACTGTCCCGAAGCCAGTGGCTCCAGCCCCGAATCACCCATATGCCAAGTGCCTTCTATATAAGTAGTAAGTTTGACACTACCTTCTCATGCAAGTTCTGTTCTAGTACAATTATCTAACCAGTCACAACTAGGAAGTGAGAGTACAGGGAGGATATTGGGATCCCCTGGTAGATCGCAAGAATGACTGTTAAGGTTCATATTGATACAAACAACATGATCAACAATGGCTAGCCATGCGGGAGGTTCAATTGCTCGATACCCAAAATTTTGGGGTAAGGGAGACGAAGACGTTGAACAACACTAGTTCTTGTGCGAAGCAATCTAGAGATCCAGAGGGATTCCAGATGCAAATAAGATGGTCGAGTTCCAGACTACCTTAAGAGGTCATGCTCTCAAGTGGTACATGAAGATCATTGAACCAAGAGTGCTAGGGACGCAAGGTCAAGCATTCACACTTGGCCAGGTACAGACAAGGTTCATAGCAGAGTTCAAACTGCCTTAGTCAGAACAACAGGCTTTGTCTGAGTTGCACAAGATCCAACAGAGGGAAGGCAAATCAGCCTAGGAGTACAACCATAAGTTAAAAGATTCCATAGGGAGGTTGGCACATCCAATCCATGAAGAACATCAAAGGGAGTGGTACATTAAGGGACTTCTACCCTTGACTCAGATTCTGCTAATGCAACAACAAATAACCACGTTAGCAGACGCCTTGGAAAAATCTATGAAGATTGAAGCCATGGTAGGATACCCTAGGAGTTTGAGAGTAACCTGACCCCCAGTAGATGCAAATCTAGTGCAACTATGAGGGTAGATATCAACACTTACATAAAATATTCAAGAGTTGACGATACCCAGACCAGGATGACCACATGTTTGGTGCATTGGATGCTATACGGAAGGTCATTTGGCAAATGAATTTCCACGAGGAAGGGGCTGGGACCTCCTCAGAATATGATGGTAACCCCACCAGGACCCGCGGGAGGAGTTGCGTAAGTATCGATGAACCCACCATTCCATCATCCCACCCCATATCACGCTTTCCTAGGAGGCCAAGCAACACCAACAGTGGAATATTGTGAGATATGCCGAATCCATGGGCATGGACCAAGACAGTGCCCCGTCATGCATAAATATTTGACAGTACCAAACATAGTACACTACGAGTTCTGAACATCCACCACACATACTACCAATCAATGTAAAGTTTTGGACGCTCTTGTGGATAGGGTAGACCAAACAACATTCAGGGTAAATGAAAACCTTCAGGGACCAAGATGAGGTTGAGGAGGTGGAGTTGGAGGAGTTTTCAGAGGAGGAAGAACTGGAGGAAGAGGACCAAGAATATGTTAGAACTATGATGAACAAGGTCACTTGGCTAGAGATTTCCCTCATCCAAGGTGACCATGGTGCTCTCACTGCAGAACCAACAAACACACAACCAAAGACTGCCCAGAGCTAATTGCAAAGTGGGAAGATAGAGTATGACAAAGAGGAACTAACCTTATCAGGTCAGAGATCAAGAGGATTTCTAAGGGACAATTTCCAAACCTTATCATCGTCACTCGAGGAGGAGCGAAGATAGGAGCTGATGCTGATACTCTACCTCAAATTCAAAAAGTAGCACCTAAAGAAGACAGGTACGAACCTCTAAAGAAAAAACTGTTCTTTAAAGAAGCTATAGAAGTATTCCAGAATATTCCTAATTATGAAATGCAAGAGAACCCCCCTCAGTTGGTTGTATACCCTAAGGTGGCACAAGTCCCTTCTTCACCCCCTGCACCCAGAAACCCTGTAGGCATACCAAGACAACCTGAGCAACCTCAAAACACAGTTGACCTCTGGTTTCAATTATTCTCTGACATTCTGTGGAATGATCAACTGATAGAGAAGTTGCGCAATGCGCTATACTAGTCTTAGGGAATGGAGAAACCTCAGAAGCAAGGATTTGGGCTAAACTTCATGAGAAGAGCACTCAGAGAGTCCAACGACGAAAATTAAGAACCAAAAAAGAATTCCGACTAGTATCCCAGTTAGATGACTTCGAAATTAAGGACATCATGTTGGACCTAGGGTCAGATGTGAACATTCTGCCCAAGAAGACCTGGGAAGCGTTAGGCAAACTGAGACTGACATATTCCCCAATTCAGTTAAAAATGGAAAATCACTACTGTATCTTTTTGTTGGCCCTTGGCTAGGGAAGGAAATGAAGATCAAGGAAGAAGAGGTAAAATGAAAACTTCGTGGAAGACACAGTGACTGTCACTGGGTTGAAGTGAGAAAAGAGCAGAAAAGATGGAGAGAAGTGTGGAAAAGCAAGCCGTTGGATGAGGAGATCAAGGATGATAGATCAACAAGGAAGAAGGATTATGGACAAGTCAACAAGGGGAAAAAGCCACCGTTGGATGCTTTGGAGCACTACGCGAGAAGGAAGGAAAGACATGCTGGTGAAGCCCTGAAACTATGGGTCAAGTTGACCTAGGGTTTTGGACACCTAGGTTTTGGCCTAAGGCTGTCGGTGAGTGATTGTAATGTATAAATAAAGGTCTAAAGGGCCTATATTGGGTTGGTGTGTTTTGATTTGGTAATTTGGGTTGGTACGATATTGTAGTTGATCTATTTGTATCGTGTTGAGAGATTATTTCATTGTGAGAGAGAAGTGCCGAGTGAGAGAGCCTTCTGGTATTGTAAGATCTTCAGCTGGGTGTGAATATCAACCCTGTAGCTGGGTGCGTAGGGAGGGAAGAGAAAGAGAGGAGAAGAAAGAAGATCTACTAGCTAAGAGCATAGACAAGAACTATAGGCTTTACCTTAATATATCATAAGCATAGTTCTGTGGACGTAGCCCTAGAGAGAAGGTGAACCACGCATATCTTGTGTCAAATGTGTAATTGATTTTTTGATCTTTTTCATTGTTATAATGTTCTATGCATTGCTGTGGTAGATTAGATCTATAGTTGTGTGAAGTAGACCTGGTTGGATAAGTGATATATGTATGCTGTGTTATTTTATAGTAGATCCACTTGATATTCACCTTAGTTGTAGACATATCTATCCTGCAACCCCCTCATAGCTACTTCGGGTGAGACTGCATCTAATTCACAGGTGTTGCCGAAAGGGCCAGTATCTAGGGCTTGTTGGTGCGCTCTTTGAGCTGAACCCTGTGTCTGCCCCTGTGCCAACAAATGGTTCCATTGTTGGGACATGATTCTTTTTAAAGGGAATGTCAAGGTGGTTCCCATCAAAGACAAAGATTCAAAAGTGGATAGAGGATCAAGAGAAGGACTTTGCTGAAGCCCAGAATAAGAACCCTAATCTTAGCACTGAGTATTGGCTAGAAATATATATCTTCATTGACATACATGAGATATTCTTTGGAGGGATCCATTATGAGCTATATGAGTGGCTAGATTAGCGGATACCCAGTTCGAGATTTGATCTAGACTTCCTGTGGTTTGGATGTCAGAGTTGATCAAGAAGGTCAAGAAAGATGATAACACCGTATCACAAGCAACAAATCACTGGTTCGATAGTACCATTGGAGGATACATCACAGAGTTTGTTGTTGATAGAGTAGAGTCGTACAACCAAGCTGAAATATATTTCTTCAAGGGACCCAGAGGAAAATTGTTACAATTCCTAAAGTTGAGACTCAAGATGCTATTGCATGAAAAGAACATCTTGAAGATACAATAGACTGGTTGGATATAGAAAAGATAATGTTCAAGAATTCAGAAAGTGACAATGACACAGAAGCTGGACATATGCGCAGTGGGAGAGTGTTCTGAGGGGTTCACCTTGATAACCTATTCAAGCAAAACTATGGATAAGAGGGTTTATACAGTGGAGAAGAGGCATATCTGACAGACGAAGAACGTTCAGAACCCACTAGAGTAGAGTAAGGGGAAGATGAAGAACTTCGCTGGGATAAGCCAGAAACCTCAGGAACTATGCAGACTGTTGAAGTAAGTACTATTATCCTTCTTGTTGATTCATTCTTAAGCAACCGGAGTAATCCCAGTCACCAGAGCGTCCAAAGAACTGTCCATAGTATCCCACCACATATTCAATCAAGAACCCTAGGAAGATCTATGGAAGATAAGATGAGACTCCCTATATTTAGGGGAGATGGATCCAAAGATCCCGATCAACACTGGTTCCTCTGTGAAGCTGTATGGAACATTAAAAATGTCATATACGAAGCTGTCAAAAGAACCCCTTTTAGTA
>SNQJ01S0125132.1:26514-37713 GCA_010110895.2 Picea sitchensis | reverse complement strand
TGAACCCCTAATGAATGGTCACAAGTCACTCCCATAAAGAGTTGTGAAAGTTTCTTAATAAAATCAGTGGGGATACAAGCTCTCACTCTTCATCCCCCCTGGGGGAACAGTGTTTTTTGGTGTTTGTCTCAATTTTGCAATTTTAGCTTAGATTCAACTTTAATAACTAAAGATAAAATAAAAGTAATCTTTCAATTCATCACAAAGCACTGCAATCTTCACATAGATTAGATTTCATTTTGGAAAGTAACATTTTAATTGCTAGATTAGCTTTACTTCTTGCAATTTCAATTTGGAAAATAAACCATCCCCTCAGCTCCTCGAAAGAGGCCTGGTCAGTGTGGATTAGTAATTAGTCTCACATTTCAATTTCAATCATTTACTTTCTTGTTTAAAATAAACAAATTCCCTTCAGCTCTCAGTGCGGTTCCTGACTCTTCCAGTTGCGAGCTAGTCTCGATCTGCTGGAAGTAAGTTTCATACACGCTGAGTTGGTCAGTGGTTGATACATTAATTAGAACAATCTCTAAGTGGTATCATTTGTCTAAGACCTCTACCCTGGGTGGCGTGTGTCAAATCACCTGGCAACTCGCCTTGTTGGATCTGCGGCACACCCGGTCGGCAAGTTTTAGATTGGTGAATGATACACAAGGAGGCCCAAACCATTTCATTAACTCAACATCAATTTATCCTAATAAAACACACGAACTACATTTGCCCACGATTCACTTTAAGGCACTGATCTCAATTTACACTCAGCAAAGCCACAGGCTTCATTTTTATATTGGTTATCTTCTTTGAAGCAAATTTTAAATTTACTTGCATATAACAAATGTACCTGAGTATCCTTTTATGCAAGTATATGCTTGATGTTATATCGTGGATGAATAATTAGTTTATGTGTATTTCAATCTATGGTTGATTGTTGAATGAATAATAAACTCCTAAATTTAATTTCTTGTACTTAGCTTAGTTTAAGCCTTAGTATTTTTGTTAGGGATTACCCCCCCTTGGCTTCGCTAGGAGTTGGCCTAGATGGAGGAGTTGAGGATTAGGTGACAACACCTTAACTCTCACTTGCCCCCAAGGACACACCGAGTGGATTCAAGATTTCTTCCACGTCTCCCAGGTGTGTATAAGGCGGCAACAGGACCTACACCCCTTCTCCTCCTTACCTCCACATCCCTTACCCCTGCACCACATTCCCTTACTCCCTCTCCACTCATCCCTCTCCCCACTCACCCACACTTAACCATTTTTCCCATCCCCCTCACTCCATGCAGACCTACATTACTTTGAACCTACACTCCTCCCTCACCATCAATCCGCTTCTCTCTCCTCCCTCGCGACCTCCCTCCACTCTCTCGTCCCATCTTCCCCTTAACCATTTTACTAAGTGTTATGCCTCCAATCATTTGATGACACATGGCAACCAATGACATCATGAAATGTGGCATTTTTATCAACCAATGGCATGATGACATATGGTAGTGAATGGAATCATGACACATGGATATGTGGACGTTGACTCATCGATGACATGGACATTGACTCACTGTTGATTAGGCGTTGACTGGGTGCTTGGTGGATGATGACTGGGCAATCAAAATTTTAACATGAATTTTTCTAAGGTTCGAGCCTCCAAGTTTCCATAGTCTCTTTATGCTTCACATATAAGGAATGTTAAACATTTTAATATATACTCCAAACTCCAAACACCACAAATGCATGTGGGATATCTATTACGAAGGAAAAGTCAAATATTTAAATGGAGAGGCGAATTTGAATGAAGGGCTCAAGTTAACCCATGAGATTTGATGAACGGTTGTTGGGCGGCGAACTTCTGGAAGTCATAGCTTGATCCGGGAGTCGGTTTTAGACAAACTTTACCTCGTCGGAAAGGTAATTCAATGAGGAAGATGGTGGAACAGGTTTCAAGAGGAGAAATTGGTCATAACTCTCTCATAAATTAAAAGAACAGTCAGCTATGTTTTCATGATTTGCTGGTGAATTTGCTTGGAACCTCAATTTCCCAAGCTTGTAAATTGAGATCCAGAACTCCAATTTGTGCTCAAGAGGACTCGTTGGAAAGTTGAGATGATGAATATTGCATCTGAAATGTTTTCCATGGCTGAAAGGTCAAATATATTGCTCATAAAATTAAAACACAATCCACTTTTGTTAAAGACAGTCAACTTGAAAACTTGAAAATAAAATTTATCAAATAAACTTTATTAAAGGAATAAGTGGGCCCTACTTGGAGGCACGAATTTCAATGACATAAGTCATTAATGAGAGTTCAATCAAGCATTAGTTAAAAATGGTTTACTCCAAAAAGGAATCATGGAAAGTTCTAGAAAGACAAACCCTAACTACTTCAAGAACATTGAACACAAATTTTAAAAGGGAAAAAGAGGGCATTCTGAATGGGTTGGTAGTCATAAGTTTCTGCGGTGGTGAAGATTTTCCAAGAAGCAAAGTTCTATCTTTCCAAGATTCAGGGGACTAGCCTGCTAAAACTTTTCCTCTACATCTTCGTTTTTGTTTCTTTCCATCAAATCTTCCATGAATGTATTGAGAACAAGAAGATTTGGGTTTGAGCAGTTCTTTCTCTTGAAATCTTCAGTCATCTTGTAACATTTTAGGTCCAAAGGAGCACAGTCCCTACTTGTAAAAAGCAAATGCAATTTATTTTAGTTCAAGTAATTTTCATTAAGATCTTGTTGAGGTTGTTTCGTCCCTCTGGTTTCAAGAATTATTGAACTTGTCATATTGGGTTATTGTTATAAATTTATCCTGCAAAGAACTATTTTGGGGCACTACATTAGTGATTTCTCAGACTTTGAGTTGAAAGCATGTGATTTCAAATGCACTGCCTATCAAAATCGTTTTTGAGTTTTAATGAATTTATCATTTAAAGTTCTTTGAAGACCTGTCCATTTCTTCATCTTGCAAAAGGCATTGCAGATTCCAGGTTCAGTGTATCTTATAAGAAAGAAAGAATGTTTGTTGAAGGGAGATTCCAAAACCTTGTACAGACAAATCTCTGTTGACACACTTTATCCTATCTTTTCTTTAAATGATATGATGTATATTTGTATAACTGTATATAAGGGTTGTACATTTGTATATACAAGATTTCTTGGAATATCTTTCGGGGTTTTCTCTTTAGCATTCACCCTTTACATTCATTGTAAAACCATTCAAAGAATCTTCCAACATTCCAACCAATACCACCTCTATAAAAACGAAGGGGGATTTATATCCTTGTGAGGTTGTTGTTTGGATCCTGACCAATCTAAACATCAAAACCTACCAAATTGTTACTCCATAAAAATATGTCAAGCTACTTCAACAACATAAGAAAAAACAACAGAGATCTAAAAGATTCCTCACCAGCAAGATAATTTCATTGATCCTCCAAAAGAATCCAATAGATATTCAATTAGGCTTCAAGGGATTTCTCCACAAATCCAACCATGAGAAATAATGAAGAGAGAAAACCCTTATATAGGTTTGAACTCCATCTTCATCTACAATAAAATATGAATTGTTTTCCTAGATCCACTGATCTCTCCAAGGAATAACAACAAAATATCCCTCTCAACAACCTCCTTACAAAAAGTAGCAATGAGTTGTTGAGATCCATTATTTCTACCAAGAGGATACAATACAATATGTTAGGAAAACAATACAATAATGGTCTCAAGTAATCAACTCCATGAGACAAATGAAAAATTGAAAAATAAGGGAATTGGTTATGCAACAACCTCCAAAAATAGCAAGTGTGAGGCCTCCAAGTGAAATGTCCCATTAATAAACCAAAGAGAAGTGTGCAATGTAACCTCCAGAGCTAGGGTGCTCCCCACCATGGGCATACATCAATAATGATCTCCCAAAATAACCAAAACGCTCAAGCAATAAAGGTGGGGAACTCCTCAAATGTGTGGTCAAAATGCGGCAAGAATTTTCCCGCAGTAGATTTTAAAAGCACCATAACTATGTCAATTTTTTCCTGAATTTCTATTATGATCACAAATGGAAATCCCATAGCCATTCTGCATCTAATGGCATTGATTTGGCAGAAATATGGGCACTCTGTCAGAAAGATAATTGCTCCTAAAGCTAGGTCGCCCTCAAAATGGACAATGAACCCTCCTAAAATATAGCATGTAATAGTGGTCTCCAAGGTGTAGCACCATCAAATCATGTGCAAGTAGTTAGATCCCCCAATATGAGGCGTCAAACCACCATCTAACACATCAATCCACATGCAAGATGCCAACAAACAACCATGGAAAAGGAAATAGCCCCATTCTAGCAATAAACAATGATACAAGTGATGAGTTGTCATACACGTATGCCAAGGTAAGTGAGCACTCCATCTAGAAACTCCTCGAAGGTGGAAATCCACATGCTAGCCACTTTCTCCAATGCCCAAGACATATGTCACAGCTCCCAATGCGATGAAACAACTCTCAATGTGGTACTACAATGCCCAATGCAGTGTCACAACGCCCAAGGTAGTGTCACAACCTAATTTGTAGGAAACGCTTGGCCAACCAGTGTACCAGTCCCAGAAACGGCCCGAAACGGCCCGAAACGCCGAAATGGGTATGAAACACCGGTCGCCATACTGTACAGTGTTTCGCAATTGTTAAACGCCATATCGTACAGTTGTTGACGTTTCGGCAACGTTTCTCCCTGTATAGGGTGGCCTTTCAGACCCTAAGACACTGGATTCGGCGAATATAAAGATCGAAATTCGAAATTCCTTCCATGAATACAAGGGATTTCTTAAATTTCTAACGGGGAATGGTAATTTTTCCTTCCACGAATACAATAATGGAAATTCCTTCCACTTGGCGCCGCACTCCAGAATCTCCAAGCGAGTGACAAGCAATTTCCTGTCCAATGACTATAGACTTGACGTCGAGTCCACAAGTGACACAGACAGGGCTAAGAATTGAGGATTATTCATAGGTGACCATTGAACTAGGTTTAACGTTCGACGGTGATGACGACAACGACCCACTATTTTCATTTGTATTTTATTATGTACATTTTCTGATTTTCGAATTAGCTTGTATTTTATAATTTTATTATGTATAATTTCTAGGGAAACCCACCAGGCACTTCCCCTCATTAGGATGCTACCCGGGGTAAATCAAATTTTGTAGAAAGCCGAGGCTTTTCGATAGCGTGCTCATTTAAGAGCTCAACATGTCACTTGTGGGAATTGAACCTGGGTGGGGGAAAACACCCCCATCACAAACCACTCGGGATAAACCCATTTGACATATTCGTTTGTATTATTACTTATATTTTATAATTTTATATTTTATATTTTATTATATTTTATATTTTATTATATTGTATATTTTATGCTTTTTTAATTATATATATTTTAAAATTTAAATTTTATTTTCATTATATTTTCATATGTAAAAATTTTATTTATATTTTCATATACAAAAATTTCATTCATATTTTTATATATATCACATGTATTAAATTTTATAACAAATAATTTTTTATTTTTAAATTTTTAAATCTATCGAACTTAATATCAAATTTTATCATTAAAATTTTTCTAGTCGATTTTTTGTCAAACTTATTATATATATATATATATCTATACGGCATTTCCATTTTTGGAGGGTCGTATTCCCTGTCGTCCCCATTTCGGAAAATTCCAGACGTTTCCCTGTTTCATGCAACTTAGGTCACAACTCCCAATGCACTATCACAACACCCAAGGAAGAGGGCTTCTCAAAAGCTGTAATATGTACAAGTCTATCCAAGTGCCAAGGTCGCCAAACAAGTAAAGGGTACCCAAATAGAAGACCTCCATCAAGATGAGCACTAGGATGCTCCACCACAAGCTCAAAATAGTAGGCATGAAATCCATGTAGCAAGAAGGTGAGCACTCCACATGAGACACTAGTCCCAATCATCATAAACCACCACAAGTGACAAAACAAGCCATGTAGGAAAGGGTGCTCATGTGCCAAATGGAGGTTAAACCCTCAACCCATGGCACATCATCATGAAAAGATATGCAATAAAGGAAGCACTCTATGAAAATCCATGCCTATTGAGTTAAGTGTTATAATAGGATCATCATAGACATCCCTGGCATTAGAGCACTCTCACCATCAAATATAGCATCATCATCCATGTGTATAAACAATCTAAGGCATATCCACTATGCTAAAAGAGATCATGATGTAGTGAAACCATAGCATAAATCAAAGCATCTCATAATCATCAACCAAAACATGGGAAACATTGAAGGGAGAACCAAGCCAAGGCAATCAATCAAGGAGAAAATCAACCACCTCCATCAAGGAGCATATGATTAATGGAAAGTACCATTTTCAAAGCATCTCATAATCATCAACAAAAACATGGGCAACACTCAAGGGAGAACCAAACCAAGACAATCAATCAAAGAGAAAATCAATCTCCTCCACCAAGGAGCATCCGATCAATGGCAAGTACCATCTCCAAAATCAAGCTCAATAGTCCATGATGCAATGTTGAAGCAACTTCTACCAAATTCCACGCCTTTGGAAGGATAGAATCATTATACCACCCTACAAATAATGTGATGAAAATCATGTGTAATCCTCATACCAAATGGTGGATAACATAGAATTTTGTGATAAAACCCTAGGGTATCTTTGGTGGAGGAGAAGAAGAGAAGAGGACATTTTTCCTTGGAGGACTTGTTGTAGTGATTCTTGTATGTTGTAGCTCCTTGGTTGAGCTAGCTTCTAGGGTTTTGGAGAGCTAGTGTACTTGTACTAGCCTTAAGAGAAATCTATGGTATGTACTTGTACTTCATCTTGAGCATATTGATGAAGTTTTCAGCTGTCCAAAACTTGTGCAATATCCACATTTGATTTTCAGGCATATATGTTCTTCAAGTATTGTTATTTACACCTATATATGTCTTGCTGATTTAAGATAAGTAAAAGGACAATTTGTTGAGTGATTTGACATCACCATTGAAGAATCTAAGGGCTGTTTTTTTGCTGCTATACCTGCTGTTTTACTGCTGTTATAGCTGATGTAAAAGTGAATTTTCAGATATGGTTTATGTGGGATAAGTTTCCCTAGAGGGCTGAAACTTATCCAGGTTGTTTGGTATCTTTTCTTCTTGGATTGCCTAGAAGATTTGGCTGTTAGAAAATGAAATATTGTACTCTTCCTGCCTCTGTTTTATACTCTATTCATACAACCCCAAGGCTGCAATTCGCAGGGTTAAGATCCAGGAAATCTCTAGTCAAAGAGGTGAAATTTATTTTTTGCATTAAAACTCAATTGGGGCAGAAATTTCTAAAGCTTCTTTTAGGTTATACTTTACCTTATAGCATTTAGCTTATAGTAGTTGCTTTGGCACTTGTAGAATTTGTCACTAGTAATTGTACTTATGAGTCCCATTGACCTACCTTTTCGGTCATCCGTGGAAACTAATAAAATTATATTATCTTATCTCTGTGAGAGAGAAAGAGATACACACATCTAAAATCAGATTCAAGGAGTTAAAGCTATGGAAAAATAACAAACTCATTTCGAAAATATGCTTTCATGTGCATGTGGATGCTAAGAAATATTCAAGCATATGCTCATTCATAGACAAACACTGAACCAGAAATCAATACTCGTATACTTTGATTTCATGAAAAAACATTTAAAGAAAGTCATGGAGTCACTGTCCAATCTTGCAAGAAAGATTATTCATTACTTCCAGTTAAAAACAGCAGCATATGGGTAAAAATAAACTGTTGCCCAACCTTGTACCATATCATGGGTTGATTCTTAGGGAGGTCATGTCCTGCAATCCATAGCGCATCAGCTGTGTTCTCACCCCAATAAAAGCCTAATTGTTCACCTTTCAATCCAATCTGCACTTGTAAATGATTAAATTTCAGATATGACACATCATAAGGAATGACAAGATTAAAGAATGCAAGCTACTTTTGTAAGATGCAGTTGAAATCCAACATTTTGTCTGTTCAAAGAAAAATTCATTTTCACAGGAACAAATCAACTATATATAGCACATATTAGTATATTACTCTTTTTTCTGAAATAACTGAAATTAAAACTATAAACATGCTGAATGTATGTAAAAACAGAAGGCTTCAAACTGTACGCCAACCTATATACAACGTAAAGTAATTTATCTCTGTTCTTTATCACCCTTTAAGCACATGTAAATTAGAAAAAAAGCATAGTAAACTGTAATACCTCACTAAGGTCAAATCCCAACAGGCATAGAGCCCTGGACATTAAGTTGATGGCAGAGTTTGACAGTGTTTCATATGCAGCATTCATTCATAAAAATAAAAATAAAAATAATATATATATATATATATATATCACTAAGGTCAAAAGATTTAATATCAAACCTGATATGTCCACTGTTGTGAGGTCAAATCATGTGCCCCATCCTTGAAGCCTCTCAATATAACTGGACCAGTGATTCCTGCACCCTTTGTGTCAAAAAATGACCCATAGTTCTGGAGACAAATGAAATAATATTTAGTCATTATTTCCATATAAGAGAACTCAGCCCTATAAGCACCCAAAACAACATCGGTCTTTACTCAAAGCACTGTTCAAAATCCTCTTAGAGAGGTTCTAGTCAAGACTGTCAGAAAGAAAAAGAGAACCCAAGTTAAATGGAAGCAAAATTAGGATTTTAATATATATTAATTACTGAATGAACTATGAGAACCTATATTCCTATTTCAGTTGAAATCTAGAGTCTTTTTCATTCTTACAGAAATCATTCAGAACTAAATGGTGAATATATTCATATATAATCTATCTCTACTTAAGAAGGGTTGAGCAGCATTATTCTACGGTGTAAGGAATCAAGGTAGTAAGCCATCATTCAATATAGAGAAGATCCATAAATCATAGTGCTAAATAGCATATTACACTACACTAGCGTACATAGTATAGCCTGGACTTTCACATCCCTTCTTGTTAAATGCATAATTTTGTAAGGATTTCAGCAGCAATTACATGTATAGTCCAATTCTCAAGCATAATCCTAGAATGTCAGCTGAATGTCATATGGTATTCCATAAATAAGACAAAACAAAAATATAGAAAAATGAATGGATCTCACAAGAGAATAAAATAGCAAAGCATAATTTCAAGAAGGCTATGATAGCATTGCAAACCATTTGAGAGTGTTGCCTCCCCAACCCGCACTTAATGATAAAAGCATTGATCCACAAGGTGCAACCTAATAGGGAACTACCAGGATGGTTACCTAGGCAACCTATGCACTCACATTAGGTTGGCTCTTCTTCAACTCTAGGGGGGTATCCCTAGCTATTAGGATTACTAAAGCTATAAAAATGAAGCTCAAAGGTGATGTGAAGAGAGCTCTAGCAAAACAATGTTTTTGTAGTATAGTGGTAAAAGAATGATGGAAGGATCAAGAGATTAGTGCCTATACAAACAAGGGAAAATGGAGTCAAGAGGCCAATCCAAGAGGGCAAGCTCAATAAAGGGTTAAGACTACAACGGCCACATATGCATGCCACAAGAAAAACTTAACATTGTTGAAAATGAAAGTAAAAGAAGACTAGGAGGGCCTTAAAAGTGCCACATCAAAACCATGCCATTAGGGTATGCCCTACACAATGAAGAATTAATCTAGCACCCACTCAAGAAGATGCTAGATACAAGAGAATACCACCATGTATAAGACAACAACGGATTCAAGAGGGAGAAACTCCTCGCATAGAACCCTTCCAATGGGGTAAATAATACCCTTTTCTCTTGGCCCTGCAAAGAAAGTTCTAGCAATCTCTACCACAATTCATCAACAATAAATAGAGAAGGAACAATAAGCCTCACATTGATAGGAAAGAAACTCTTACACATCACATATGCTCCAAGAAAGATATATCCATTAAGATCCAAGGAGAGGAAACTCAAAATCCAGCCATAAGAAATAATGAAGAGAGAAAACCCTTATATAGGTTTGAGCTCCAACTTCATCTGAAATAAAATGAGAATATCCATTGTCAAACCCTAGATCTAGCCTAGGACTACATAAAGAACCAATATCCACCAACTAACTCAAGTGGACAAGGTCAAGAATACATAAAATAATAAACAGTCATGCCATGTGTACAACTTGTTGACCGCCTATTCAACTAGGGGGTCAACTCCATGTACCATGAAGATATGCATCATCAGATGCAAACATGTCGAAGACTATTTGGTTCTACAGGGCATTTTTGCTCCAGCACACAGTTTTGTAAGCGGGATTTCCGCACCCCTTCGTGGGTTTATAATGTAATAGGTCTGCATGGATCATAGTTAGGTCAATTGCCTTAGGATTTCTTCATTAGGAGAGTTCCTTTCACTGAGTGTTTTTTATCCTCAAGAGGTTGATTTGGCCTAACCAGTCTTATTAATTTCCCTTGAGTTTTTCACTTCCACTAGCAATAAATCCTCCAAAGTGGTGAAAGATGTTCTAATGAAGTCATTCTCTGGTAGCTAGTGTTTAGGAACGATGTAAATGACCATGTAAGACAACACAAAAAGTTTCGTGATTTTTAGTCAAGTCTAGATAGGTTTTTTTTAATTAATTAATTTTTCCTAAGGTTGGGAATTAAATTAATTAATTAATTAATTAATTCTGATGAAATAATGTAAAAGCTAGGCCCCTGGGCTTTTGGTAGGGGTATTTGTACTCAAAATAAATGGAATGAGACCCCCTACACCCTTGAGCCAAGTTTCGGCTCAATTGGACAAGTTTTGTTAGGGTTTTGTCCACTTAGGAGTCTTAGTCAAATAAAAACAATTTTAATTGCTAAACCCAAGACATGGGAAAATGTCAATTTTGTAATAAATGATCAAATAAGTTAAAGTAAAGGTGAAATGTGATTGAGAGAGACTCCCTAACCTACCCAACCCCACTTCCTAACCTTTACACCCACATTTAATTAATTACCCATGGGGATTTGCGCCCCCTTCATTGGTAAATGCATCCCCCTTCAATGTAAATGATTGGAAACTCATTTTAAATGAGTCGTGGGTCCCTCCTTTTGTTGCCGTCCTTATACACACTTGCAAACGTGAGCTAAGTCCTGCTCACTTAGTGTGTCCTCGGAGGCACAATGCCTAGGTTCAAAGTCCACGCTGTCACTTTGACTTGAA
>SNQJ01S0125132.1:9732-25376 GCA_010110895.2 Picea sitchensis | reverse complement strand
ACAACCCCCCTTGGCTTCCCTAGGAGTAAGCCTAGACGGAAGAGGTTCCAATCAAGGTGACAGTGTGGGCTTGGAACCTAGACATTGTGTCTCCGAGGGCACACTAAGTGAGCAGGACTTAGCTCACGTTAGCAAGTGTGCATAAGGACGGCAACACCTTCCACATGTGTGCCCCTCCTTACCCACTCACGTGCCATTTAGGAGTGTGCCAACACACTCCTCCCACACCCCCACGCCTTTCCTTTAGAACTCACGCTTTCTCTCTTTGTAAAGTGGAAACATCAAGCATTAAATTGGAAATTGCTTTGATGAAAGGCGTGGGTCATCTCTTCAACCAATGCGCCTTCATTTAATGGCCAACTCATCCCCCAACTCACCTCACTTACCATTTCTCTTCAACCTAAAATCTCACGGCCTCATTGGTTGAATTTCCTCATGAGTTGTCTTTTCCCTTGGATTTTTGACAAGTGTTGAAAATCCAAGAGGGGGCTCCTTAGCCTCTTATGCTATTTAAGAGACCTCTCACTCCCTCATTATGACCATTCTTTACAGTATTGTTATGCTACCAAATTCTCCATCTCCCTCTCTCTCTCCATCATTGTCTTCTTGCTTTGGTTCACTCGTTCTTGAAGAGCTTGGAGCAACTTTGTTGCTACAACCTCTTCCATTGATTAATAAAGAATTGCTTTGGAGGAATCGGGAGTGTTGGATTTTGTCTACATGCTCCATCTATGTATGAGGTGATATTGCTCTTTACTTTGAATGTTATTGTGTTATTGGGTAGATAGCCTAAGTAAAACTTTGTTTGCTTGGCCTAGTTTAGTAAATTTATGATTGTTAAGCCTATATGCATTGTATTCGTTTTTAATACTAACTTTGTTGTATTATTAATGCATGTAGTCCAATGTCTATTTTTATTTCACAGTTTATTTGGAGTTTGCAGGTCATTTCGAAAGGAGTTGTTGGGATAGATCCGAGCAAGGATTTACCCTCATCTTCACTAAAACTTCACAAGCATTTTTTGTTCTTCTTCCTCCTGTCATATTCAGATTTTGGTATCTAACTTGCTTAGATAGGTCAATAATTTCATAAATATTTTTGGTTTTTATATGCGGGAAACTTTTGTTGAAAAACAGAAAATTTCCTTAACATTGTGAGTGTGTTGTAGCACAAATCAGCAAGCAATAGTTTGCTGATTTTTGCAGGTTCTCGCCAGGCTAAGGGTACATGATGCCCAATTTCAAGCACAACACACCCTCCAAGTACCTCCCTTCAAGAGTGGTAACATTTCTCTTCTCTCTCTTTCAATCCAAAACCACTGTAAGCAAGCCCAAAGGAGTGTACCCAAGAGGCTTGCATTTCTTTTCATTTCAATTCTACTTTCCAAGTTTTAGTTAGTTTCTTTTCAGTTTTCCTTACTTAGCTTAGCTAGTTTAGTTGTGGATATCTACATACATGCTTAAGGATAAAATAATCTAGAGTAGATCTCACACCTAAATGCTAGCTTAGAGGCCGTGGAGACTTAGATTTAAATATTCTATTTTCCATTGCATGCAAGTTAGTTAATTCTTAAATCTTTATCTTACACTCATGCATGCAAATACTGGTCATTTAATCTCTTAAGTAATCGTCATTTACAATTCCGCAAGTTATTTCCATTGCTTTATGTTTCACATGCAATGACTTCATAACTTAAGGATTTAACTTGCAATCTAATTGTTCAAAGGCTTCAGCCTATACATTTTTCAATCTTCAATTTCGACACTTTTGAGCAAGCTACAAGCACTCAAACACACTTCACACTTAGCTCATCGGTTTAATAATTAATTTATTAGACTTAATAGGATACCATTACCAACCATCTTCGCCATATTAAAACGGGGTCGGAGGAAGGCAACGGAAGGTGCTAGGCCGGGGACGGTCTCACAGCGCGCGGCGTCCTTTCCAAGAGTACTCTGATCTTAGGATTGACCTGTGGAGCTAGGGTGGGCCTTGTTGCCTAACTTCTTGAGCACCCAGCGGTCACTTGGTAATTGGGGGAGGAAAGTATTGGGTTGACACTTAGATAGGATTAAAATAAATCTCACTTAACCACCTAACTTAATCCTTGGTCTACAACATCGACAATTTACATTTATACTTGCAAGCACACGGATCTCATTATTGTTATTTTACATGCAAGTCACCTTATGTGTTGTGGAATAAATATCTAAGTGGTTACATCTATCATCTGGAACACTTTATCTTTCAAGCATTTCATCTTTATCTTTGTTCCTGTATTTGTGGTGTGATCCTTCAAGAAGTTGTGCATCCACCCGGAGGCACTCTCTTGACTGGGTCTTGAGTGATTTGTGTCTTTATGCCATTGATAAGCAGTCCAATAGAGTAAGATCTATTGTGAGCATGCTTGGCTTGATGTGTTGATGTGTATATCATCTTGAGTATCTTCTTTTCTTGCACATTCAAGCAAATCGTTAGCATATTGTATATCTAGTTTAGTCAAAATCTGTATATTTTCGATATTCTTTCTGTATATCTTGTATCTAGCTTAGTTTAGCTTTGTATATCTGATATATTATTTATGTATCTAGTTGTATCTATCTTGTTGTAACAATTGCAATCTTGTAATTATCTTGTAACGAATCTCCCCTTAACTTAGTTGACCCCTTGCCCAATCTTAGGCACTAGTCTTAGTTGTCCTAGGAAAAGGCCTGACTGTTCATACTTTATTGTTGCATCTTACATTTGTTGCTTGACATCATAGGCTAGATTCCCCCTGACCATTTAACCAATTAAAACCAACTCCTAGAACATAAACGTTAATCACATCTAGTAACTAGGGTCTACCCCCTTTGGCTTCCCTAGGAGTTAGCCTAGATGGAAGAGGTTCAAGTCAAAGTGACAACGTGGACTTTGAACCTAGGCATTGTGCCTCCGAGGACACACTAAGTGAGCAGGACTTAGCTCACGTTTGCAAGTGTGTATAAGGACGACAACACAACTCTCCACCAAAATAGCTCCATAAAGGTGGGATGTCTCCATCATGAGAAAATAAGACCATGACGACCTCCATAAAATCATCCAAGAGAAATCATTCCATCAACAAATCCTCAACATATGTGCCACAAACCACTCAAATGACAAGTATAGCTCCTCAAAAGGTGGACATGTAGCTCTCCAAGGTGAGATGTCTTCCCCAAATCATGAAAGAATGTGTAAATACCAAGTAAAACCCTCCTAAGATAGCACGTGTAGCATCATGTGTGAGACATCCTCCATAAAGTGCGTGGAAGCAGCCTCCTCAACTAGATGTCTTCCTCCAAGTATGACATGAAACCATGAAAAACCTCCTCAAGAGACATTTGGCATCTTCCAAGGTGGACATCCTCAACCATAATATAGATATATGTGCAATAAGGCTCCAAGAAAGGTGGACATCCTCCATATTGAGGGTTTGAACCAAGTCAAACTCCAAAGAAGGAAAATGTGAGACCTCCAAGTGGAATGTCCTCCTCAAACCATGAATATGTGTGCAATGTGGCCTCAAGTGATGGATGTCCTCCTCAAATCAAGTGCCAAGAAAGTGGATCCATGAAAAAAGGCATCGCATCTATGAAGAAAAAATGTCGAATGTTATCAATGATCAACTAACTCCATGAAGAAAGGGGGCAACCCGTCATCAACCAATAAAATAAGACTATGCCTCAACATGTGTGCAAGATACTCCTCTAAAGATGGCACGTGTGACCTTCCAATCTATGCAACTCGTACAACAAGGCATGTGCAAGGTGCTAGATCCATGGATGAAAGAGTTAAACGAGCCATCAACCATATGCCAAGTCATCCAAATGATATGCCAACTCATCAAAGAAGCAGGGACGACCTCACCATTCTAGCCATAAAATGATGATAAGTGTGTGAAATGCCTTCACATATGAGCCAAAGAAGGGGAGCACTCGACATAATCAAGTGATCAAGTAGGCCAAGATGTAATCCATACATGAGATGAACCCCAAAGTTCTAGGGCATTCTTATACAAAGACTCCAATCATGCTAGACCATGTCCAATCACCCCAAATGAATGTGAAATCCAGTGAAAGCAGGGGGGAAGTGTCAAGCGCTCTATGTCATTATGATGCAAACCAAATGAAGATGTCATGCGCTACCAAACTAGCTCAAAAGTGTTAGGGCGTTCCATCAAGGGAATCTCATATCCAATCATCTAGCAAAAATGAAGGCTAGAACATCACATGACCAAATGCAATGCTTTCTTTATGATAAGAAAGTATACCAAGCAAAACACCATTGACACACCCATGACTACATCTCATCAACTATCAACCAAGGCATCAAAATCATGAAGTGAACTCACAACCCTTAGGCTGAAATATCCCTGATCCAGCTGATCTGGATATCTACTGCTAAACTAATGTTTTGTCTCTCAGATATGATACTCTGGGGGTTTCTGGATGCGTTTGAGTTAATTGTTTAAGATGCTTGGTGATTTTCCATGTGTGCTTCATACAATTAATGTTTAAGCAGTATATACGATGCATGTGAAATAAAGAACAAACACCATCTCAATAATATGTATTATGAGGAAAAAGCAGAAAATACAATGATATGCTGAAAGCAAAGAAATAATCTTCAGCCAGATATCGTGGATCGTCATTGGAATACAAAGCAACTACTACAAAATACCAGTGAACAAAAGATTTGGATGGATCTGAACAAGCACGGATAGATCGACAAAATGTAGTTCCGGAAACTCACGACAACTGCTGCAAACACTGGAAAACTCACCCTTGTGGCTATACTCGACAGATTCACCTAGAAATTGTCCCAAACTGAGCGCCCTCGCCTCTATGATGATCCTAATAACGGTCGGACTGAAGATCTGACCCCTGAAGCTCTGGATGTCATCCCCTGGGGGGTTGTGCACCTCATGGGCTCTGTGAGTGCGCCCTAGTGATTCCACCGTCGGAATCCACTACTATATGTCTCGAAATGTGTGCCCCGATCTCCTCTGTACTGGGTCGAAAGGGTTTCCTCTGATCTGATCTGGAATACCCTCTGGAACCCCAAACGTCCCTCCTCAAGAGTTGCGTACTTCCTAGATGTCTGATGCGCCTTGGCCCTTGAGAGATTCCACCGTCAGAATCTAACGATTGGTGGCTCAAAAGAAGCGCCCTAGCTGATCCTCAACTGGGTCGGAAGGAATCTGCAAGATAAACCCTGGTCTCGTGCAGCTACACCAAACCCTCTCTAACACTTGCACCCTCACTGGATGAGCTATGCAATCATTGCAAAACTGAATACTCCTGAATGGCACGATGAAATACCTGGATGGTATCTCCGACAAGCTAGGGTGTGTCTCTCAACACCGAAACCAATCTAGGTGGTGGTTTCCTCCAGAAATCCACAAAACAACAACAGGTCGATTCTCCTCCTCTGGAAAGTCTCTCAACATCAAATCATAACATAATGAGAAATTAGGTCGAATTCCTCCTTTTATACCCTTCTCGATCTAATTCTCTGTTGAAATCACTTAAGCTAGGCACTTTTCCTCCTAAGGTGAGTGATTAATTAATTAAGTCTCCCCCTCAACAACTTTTTCTTCTATTTCTCCGTTGACTTTAGCTTAAGTGACTTTTCCTATGCTTTTTGGCTTAATTCATCGTTTAGCCACTAATTCACCCTTATTTCTCCTTGTGTTCCCTGTTTGTGTCGGACTATAGTCTACAGGAACATATGGTTAGTCATGTTGTAACAATACTCCCCTGTGTGCAACCATCCCACCCATGTGCATTGTTGTCCCCACACATAGTTTCTAAGATACCCCTCCACCCATTTGTCGACAATCTATGTGTGTCCATCTATCTGTGGGTGGTAGTTGGTACTCGTGGCTAGTTATGTGCCCACCAACCGAAAAAGCTCCTGCCAAAATGCGTTGATGAAGCACCCATCTCTATCACTGACTATCTGCCTGAGTAAACCGTGCAACTGGAAAACCTCTCTGAAAAATAGCTCTGCTACCTGTATGGCCTTGTAGTCCATGGCTATGGAAAAGAAATGTGCAAAGTTGGTCAGTTGTCGACCACCACAAATATACAGTCCCTGCCCTGCACTCGAGGAATACCTGTAATGAAGTCCATAGAAATGCTCTCCCATTTCTGCTCTGGAATGGGTAGAGGCTGAAGTAAACCCATGGGGTGTCTGCTCGGACTTGTTCTGCTGACAAGTCGTGCACTCCCGGATGTGTTTCAGTACATCATCCTTGAGACCCTTCCACGAGAATCTATCCTTGATCTGCCTGTAGGTCTTGAAGTACCCCTGATGCCCAACTGTAGGTGAATCATGACACACCTTCATAATCTTCCCTTTCAAGGTAGATTCTGGAACCAAGTAGATTCGATCCTTGTAGAAAATGACATCGTCTAGTACCCGGTATCTATCATCAACCACCTGTCCATCCAATACCTCACAAAAAAAATTGTTTTTGGAGTACTCCACCAACAAATGTGCTTTCCAATCTGTGCAAATATCCATCATCGAACACCCTATTGGCCTCCTGGACAAGGCATCTGCTACGACATTCCTCTTTCCCTTAACATACTCGATGTCAAAGTCAAAGGCTTGGATCTTCGAGACCCACTTTTGTTGTCTCTCACTGAGGTCTTTTTGATCCAGGAAATACTTAAGACTGTTGTGATCAGTCTTCACTACAAATCTGCTACCTACCAGATACTGCCTGAATTTAGTTAAGGCATGCATGATTGCTAGCATTTCCTTGTCGTAAATAGAGTAGAGTCTCTCCGACTCGTTAAGCTTCCTGCTCTCGTACACAATGGGATGGCCCCCCTGCATCAAAACTACTCCAATCCCCACCCCTGATGCGTCGCACTCTAAGACAAACGACCGAGAGAAATCCGAAAGGGCTAGAATAGGGCATGTGCTCGTAACCTCCTTCATTTTCTCAAATGTCTGTTGTGACTCCTTTGTTCAATGAAAAGCACCCTTCTTGGTCAGTTCTATGAGCGGTCCTCCCAACTTTGAAAAGCCTCTGAGAAACCGCCTGTAGTAACTGCATAACCCAAAGAATCCCTTAAGCGTTGTGAGGTTCTTGGGTGTTGGCCAATCCAAAATGGCCCTGATTTTCTCCTGATGAGCCTGTACTCCCTGCTCACTGATGATATGCCCTGTTATCCCCATTTTGTGGATAACTAAGGAGATGATGTCTCAAGGCCCTCAGGTTGCAGATATGGAGTGTTGAGAGACTACATGACCAGCTGTACCCTTTGCACAGATGGAAAACCCACTCACCACCACAGACGGTCACAGGTTTATAGATGGCATCCACCACACCAGTTGGCTTCCGAAAGGCAGTGGGCCTTGCTCCATGAGGTACAAGTCAGTACTATGGCGAGCATCATTTCAATACCTAAGCCATTTGATTATGAAGTATCTTAGATTGCTCTAGATTTCATGATATGTGCTTGGACATTATGCCTTTTGCCCTACTTCACCTTGGTGGTTGACATTGTTCCCTAGTAAGTGGTCTTTTTTGGGAATGGGTTTTCTACTGGGAAATCCCTTATTGAGCAATCGTACCATTCCCGACCATACTTACCATTTTCCATCATTATTCCCCTCCATTTCCTTATCTCTTGGGATTTTAGGGTGTATTGACCCAAGAAGGGGTTGTCCCTCATTCTATGGGAAGAAGGGGCTAAAGGCCCAGAGCGGTTCGTGTAGGGTAAAAGATAAAAGTCGTATATAAACCTTCAAGATGCTTCGCTCAGGGATCACCCAGAAAGCAATAAAACGCTTATCTTTGAATAAAGGGGACCCACAATATAATAAAGAAATGCTTGAAATGTAGATTGAAGGATAGGAGGTCTCATCACAAGCCGACATATCACGTCCATGGATATCTAGTGGTATGACATTGTCATCATCTGGTCAGCAAACCAAGGCAATGACTTTTAGTTGCATGGTTGAGAGAAAGGGGGTCTCATCACGAGCCAGCCTTCTCATCTCCATTAGGTATTTGTGGGTGACATTGCCACCAATTAGTCACCACACCAGGGCAGTGACCTTCAATCTCTCCTTATGCTATTATGAAAGAAAATATAAGGAAAGAAAGATGAAAGGAAAATGATGGGTTGGGAAAAAGTGCATTGCGGATGAAGGTACCACACACCCTCTACAAAGGCACCCATGAATGAGACATTATGACCCCTAGTCCCATGCCCATTGAGTCTTGACCCCATCCACCTCATACACTTTACATCGCTCAGAGAGGGACCACTTGGAGACTCTCCTTAACCTAGGTCAAGATCTACCCAATAGGAAACCTCGTCAACCCTCCCATACTTAAGCTTGACAAGTCGCATAGTGTCTTTGAGTTGTTAATTGTTTGATATAGTAATCTTTGATGCACATGCATAGATGGCTTATTTATTGATTGGATCCACTTATCATGATGTTATGAATTGAGATAATTGGAGGGTGTGTTCATTTGTCTTTGGAGGACCTAGCTGGTGGACAGTTTTGGAAGAACAAGCCTAGCTTGGGCTTCCATGGGGCTACAAGCCCACGGGTTGGATGCTAGGGGCCCGCATGCCAGATGAGAGAGAGATGACTTGGATGGCCTTGATGATGACTTGGACGACCTAGCCCACCCATGGCATGCCAAATGTTTTTCCCATGAGGGAAAAAACGTCCCACTTTTGAGCATGACTTCATGATATTGGGGGCTAGGGCTTGGTCGTGAGGTGCCACTCATTTGCACTTGGACGTTTTGAGGAGAAGAGGGTCTTCAACATGATGAGATCACCTAGATTGTTGACAAATGGCCTTGGGAGGCCCTTCCATGCTTCTCCAACACCAACGACCTCCTCAAAGTGGCAAAATGTCCCCTAAAGGGGTGACGTCATCCTAGATTAAGGTTTTATTTGTGCAAAAGATGAAATTTTAAGTGAATTGTTTAATATTATAGTGTTAAGGGGGAAAGATTAGGGTTGTTGACCCCTATTCTTGTGTTTTACTCCTTAATTTGTGGACAAGCTATGTTAGCTAATTTTTGTATAAATAGAGATTATAAGATCTCATTTTAATCATAACTCTCCCTTGTGGATAAAGACTTGGTCTGAAATTTTCGGCCCTCTTGGCCTTTTTCATCTCTTGTGCAAATGTTATGGTTTATCTTTGCTATTGGTGGTGGAGAAGTGATGCGCTAGGCTTGGAGGCTCTTTCTTATGTATGTGGATGGACTTAACTTGGAAGATTAGGGTTTGATCTAGCTTTGTTGTGGAATTGGTAAGGGAAAATCTTCATTTATTGTCTTTTGTCTTGCTTTTTTCCATAATTATTGTTGGTTAGAACCCTTGCAGGAGTATAAGGGCATACACCCTCCCCAAGGTTTTTTCTCTTGCTTAAGGAAGGTCTTTTTTTTTACAAGTTGTCTTGGAGAACTACAAGAGCGTACACCCTCCAAGGTCATCTTGGTTTGTTTTGCAAACGCTAGGAAGTAAAAGGGCTTACACCACTAGGGTTTGTGGATCAAACATTTTAATCCAAGTTTTGCTTCTCAAGGTCAAAGACATTTTTCAAGGTTGTGCCAAGAGAAGTACAAGGGCGTACACCCTCTTGGCATTTCCTATATTGACTTAGCTACACTTGGGAAGTACAAGGGCGTACACCCCCAAGTGCTTAGCTAAGACATCTCTTTTATTGACCCCATAAACCCAATAGTAAGGCACTAATCACTTTTTAATTTGCATTGGAGATACAAAACTTTGCCTCTACAAACGTGAAATTTCAACCTTTACAAGCTCTCTTATGGATAGTGACCTTGATGCCTTGGGGGTTTTTCTTCCCTTAGGGCATCCCTTTTCTTCCATAATTTTCCATTGCTGTACTAACTTGTTTTCTACAGCCATTAGGCTGCAGAAAATCACTAACCCTAGGTGCTAATATCTCACTAACTAGCCCCTAACTTTCCTCCACTTTTTAACCACTAATTCCACTAACTAGGGTGCACTGTTTAAGCTAGTTTTGGGCACTTTTGTGTGGTTGATTTAGCTGCTGCATGTCATTGAATGCTACAGCCATAAGGGTGATAATTTACTGCAGAAAATCATTTTGTAACAGCTGGTTTTTATTCAGTCTTAAAGTGTTATGTTCAAGTCATAATTGATTACTAAATTCATTGATGATATTGCCAATTCATCTTGTGTTTTATATGCTGATTTGGATATTTCATTTTGCTGATATAAACTGTCATCCACTGCTGCAAATTAGGGACAGCAAGCTTAACTTGCTGATCCATACTAACACATAGCATTGCAAGGTGTCTTTTCTTGTGTTTTCAGTAGGTACATGTGCACGGACAACTATCCTTTTACTTGGTATCCATTTACCTTTCTTCACTCATCTTTTCCAACCAATCCTTTCTTCCATCACTTGACCTTCCAAGGGACTTCTCCTTACACTTCCCTTAATCCTTTCCTTTCCCCCTAGGGTCTCAGGATCGCCTCCTAGGAGTGACCTTAGTCACCCCCCAAGTGCGGGACCTACATGGAGGTGACATTGGTTGTAGGATTCCCAAAGTTGTAGAACTTGTTCCGTGGTTCGGTCGGGCTTTGCCTAGCCTACAACTTGAGCTATAACATGCCCCAAGTACAGTAGTTCTCTCATCCCAAACTCACATTTGGACTCCTTGGCATTTAATGACTGTGCCTGCATAATGCCCAAGACCTCCTCCAAATGTGCCAAATGCTCATCGAAGAATACGAAAAGGTACTTCCTCAATTGCCCTTTGAAGATGTGGTTCATGCAAGGCTGGAAAGTGGCAAGTGCGTTGGTCAATCCAAATGGCATGACCAAGAACTCGAAATGTCCGAAATGGCATCTGAATGTTATCTTCTCTATATCTTGCTCCATGATGTTGATCTGATGATATCCTGACCACAGATCAATCTTGGTGAAGCAAATTAGTGCATTAGGACTAGTGGTGATCGCCTCATAGCAAAGGGGTAGAGCTCCAGATGACCTTTGGCTTTTAAAGTTGGCCATCCATTATCCCACATTTCTTTCTTTCTTTTATTTATTTTTTATAGAAGTTGCATCAACCTCGACATTCTATCCCTTCTTCTCATAGGAGGATGAACCACAGGCCTTTTTGGTGTACATGTAACAACCATACCGAAGTTTATTACATTGTGGAAGGCCCCTAGATGGGGAGTGTTAAGTTACGTCACCCTTATCAAAGCCTCCCAGTAGTACCCCTATTCTCCAAGAGAGACAACACAGGACTAGGATACTAAAGATGGCCACCAAGGTGAAACAAGGCAAAGAGTATAACTTCAAAGATAATGATTCATTATCCAACTTCAACCCATGATCCTCACTCACATGTCAAATGCATTAACGATGACACTTTATATGAAACAAGAACTAATGTACCTCATAATGTGCTAGACCACCATCTTCCAATGAAACATGTTGATCAGGTGTGATGAACTATGTTGATGAGGAATGAGGTATATGGGGGGTTGTTGTTTGTGGAGAATGTTGATCATCATCATCATTGGAAGCATGTCTTCATTGTGGGCCATGAGACATGATCTCCTCTAGTTACTCCTAGGTGAGAGAGGGTAACATGGAGCACTCCTCAACAAGCCATCTCATCCATCCAAATAAACCATCACAAATCCCAAGGTAAATGCCATAGAAAAGAGTGCCAAATGGTGTAGAAAATCAAATAATCACACTCAACACTTAGGAACCCCTAAGTTGATGGGTGTTCCTCTCCAACATGTGCAAGAACCCATGTGAAAATATGTCATGCTAGGCAAACCAATGTATCACCTCAATGATCAATTAAATAAAATAATGAGCCATAAGACTTGGGGAAAACCCTTAGTTGATGAGTTTCCCTCTCAATGCCTCTACTATGGGTCAACAAATGAATAATCAAGCATCCAAGTCTCCAACGTGATGATGCCACCAAGGTGATAATCCATAAACAACTATCCATCTAAGCACCAACCAACACCTTGGCTCCCAAGTCAGAATTCTCCAAAAGAAGCCTGCTTGGGCAGGGTCTTCAACCTGGAGCAATCCTCATACAATATGAGAGGTAACAGATTGGAAGTAAGAAATTGGAGGGGAAGCAGGATTGAGAGGACCATATGAGTGAGAAGAACTACAGCTAACGAGTTTCAGGATCCTCCTAAGCAATTGGTTTGAGTATGGACATTGGATATCTTAATGGTAGTTAACAGGGATATACGACTTGCATAGATGATCGTAAGACTTACAGTTGAACCTAAGAGAAATAGAGAGAATAGGTGTTGAGAAGATTACTCAAAATCAAGAATAGAATGAAATGCTGAAAAGGAAACCATGTCAACTCCAACAAAAGAGTGAAGAATGGTTTCCTCCACCAATAATTCCTTTAGGGGAGAAAGGCCAAATGAATAGATCATGCATGTGTGCAGGACTCTGATAAAAAGAACCATCAAAAAGAATTTCCCTCAACTTATAGGGTCAGAGACGTTAGCATACAACCCAAATGGAACAAACAGAACATTCACAACTAGAGGATGAAACATATGGTGTTAAGGATCATAGTAATTAGGATATGTGCATTCAAGTTGTGAATAAGAACTTACCGGGCTATTTGTAACAGCACCATTTCATCAACTTCTTTGGCTAGTGATTTTGCAAGAATGAAGCCTAATCAATGTGATTTAATGAAATTTTGTTAAATTGTCAAATAATGTTAATGTGAATAAGTAATTTATTTTGCATTATCACTGTATAAATAGAATATTTTGAGAAATATAATATTTTTTGGAATGAAAAAATGATAAAAAAAACACCAACGACGACATTTAAATAAAGGCAAATCAGCACAAGAGAAACGATTAAAAAGAATGGTGGCTACTCCATTATTGTCCATTATTATCCAAAGTTGCAAGACAGACAAAATGCAAGCAATGTAATAGTATCCCAATGGCCAAACCAAATGAAAAATTATTAGTATGGACTCTGGAGCAACTAGAGTCCGCATCACTTAACCACTAGAACAAAACTAGAAATCAATACAACATGAAGCCTGGTAAGTAAATCAACCTTGTGGAATAAGAGAAGACAGGCCACAACATTCTAAGGGCTCATAGCTAGAGGACCAAGTTTGCCCAAAGCAATAAATGGCACCACTTAAGAGGATATAAAAATTGACAAATAAAAGGCATTGCAGAGTTTAGAAGAGAACCTGTAGGCCAACTGTTATACTTAATAGATCAATATTATTCCTTCCTGGCTTCAATGTAATAGGATTATGTAGTCTGATATGTGAACTGCTACTATTAAGAGTTCCACTACCTGCAAGTATTATTGATATCAAGAATATTTGGTCAAACAATCTGACTCACACATGTTGAAACTTACATGCTTTACAAATTATACAACTATACAAAATGAGCTATAGAAGAATATTTCAATTTTAGTTTCAAAAATGTTCAACTGCTTGCATTCCCAATCACTGTAGATAAGATAAGATAGAGAACGTTGGAAAGTGGAAGAAATTTAGGCAATGTTTATTAATTAAACATCATAAACCTACTCAAAAATTTCCTTTAATGAACACAGGTATCAGAAGAAAGAGTGATTGTATGCAAACATTGAAGAAGGGATCTAGTCATCCCACCCATGAAGAAGGGAAAGAAGGATCAGTGTGTGAAGTGGCACCTTGGTTAGTACGTCCCATCATAGATAGTGGACAGTATCCAATTGCCAAATGTTATTGGGTAAGAATTACCTCACTTGTAAAGTGACAGGGTTCTGTTATGTAAACGCACCAAATGACCCTTTTCCCCCAAGGAAAAAATCTCAATTTCTATTTATGGTGAGAATGGAAATCACAATTCTCATGTGCATAAATCACAGTACAAAATTAAGATAAAAGAGGACTATACTCAGATAAAACTGGGATCTGATAAAACATGTAAGAATTAGCTTAGTTGTAAAGTGACATGGTTATGTTATGTATATGCACCAAATGACCCATTTTTCCCCAAGGAAAAATTCACAATTTCTATTCATGGTGAGAATGGAAATCACATTTCTCACATGCATAAAGCACAGTACTAAATGAAGATAAAACAACTTTATACTAAGATAAAAGTTAAAACTGAGATCTCACTATTGTCCCTGATATTAGCTTATAAGCTTCACAAAAAACATAAAGGTCGTTTGGTGCATATGGTTTTCTGGAGAATATGCACCAAATGACCCTACTGGTTGCATTCCATTATGGATGTCCCAGTTCCTCTCAACTCTTGAACGGATCTTTAGTGGTACTGGTGACTTTATTATGGTTGAGTTGGATAGTGACAGAAGTGAGGAGACAGATACTATCCTGGGCCCACAGAAAAATATGTGAGAAATCTGGCATGCTCAAAATAGGCTCAAAACATACAAAATTTCAAGGGGCAAGGAACTATCAGTGCGCTAAGCGCTTCTGATAACCACACCCAACTTTTAGCAACTCCGATACCAATTAAAATTTATTGTCTTGCAGAACTAACTTCTCCACAACAATTCACCTCCTTTTGGATGAACACTGATAGCAGATCAGCCCACTAGTCCTCTTCAAATGGCTCCAATTTGTCCACAATGTACTATGCTACTTGAGAGACACTATGTGAATACTAAAAAAAAAATTATGATGTTTTTCACACTTAGAATTGATCTGATAGACACTTAGCATATAAACTCATAAAGAATAAAGAACAAAAGATCATTCACACAAAAGCACATGCACTCCAATGATTGCAGAAAAGCTATCCTGGTTAGCTTAATGCAATGTAAAGTAAAATTACATAGAGTACATAGATTTCCTTCAATGGCTTCTCAATCTTTATTGTATAACTCTATTGGCCCACATAACAAATTCACAGCTCTTTTCTGCAATCCAATGATTGCAGAAAAGCTATCCTGGTTAGATTAATGCAATGTAAAGTAAAATTACATAGAGTACATAGTTTTCCTTCAATGGCTTCTCAATATTTATTGTATAACTCTATTGGCCCACATAACGAATTCACAGCTCTATAGCTCACACAGGGTTTACAACCCCTAGCTCACAAAAATAATTCTTTAATTGGCATACTTAATTGGGACGTCTATACTTCACTTGATCCTTCTTGTGCCTTCAACAGCCCCCTAAAGTTTTAAGTAAAACTTGGGGCCCCCCTTCTCACTTTCTTCTTTTGATGATTTATATTGATCTTATCTCCTCATTGCCTTGCAGCCTAGCTTCTTTCAATTCTTATTGAAATGGCTTACTTTTTTAATTTTACCCCTGTTATCGCACAATCTATGCTTGCCCAAAGCCTAAAGGCAAGTAGGCTTAGATTGACGTAACACAAAGGTAGCCCTATCATTGTCACCCCAATAGGGTACCTGTTTCTCTTTCGGGGAAGGAAAAGACCTACTCCAAGGGAGACGTCCCAAGACCTAGGGGTTTTGAGGTGTTGTTTTTTCTTCATATGAGATATGATCGATATATTATTACAATGATGAGTGTTCCATATATAGGAACCATATGGTGACCATGTATGAAAGGAAGC
>SNQJ01S0125131.1:39942-56038 GCA_010110895.2 Picea sitchensis | reverse complement strand
TTCACCTTCATCAAGAGTCCAATTAGGATTTTCTGGAGGCTTATTTGGTGTAGAAGGTCCCTTTTTTGGTGGCATGTTGTCCAAGTATCACTTTTGAATCTTGATTTTGAGGCGGTTCTGCTAGACAATATTTATTATGTTCTATATCCCAAGTTTTGGCCCTTCTAGGTATGAAACTTTTATTTAGGTAGTTCTCTGATATTTCTTCTCTGCAATGCCATAGGTCTGATCAAAATTGGATGTGCCAAGTGGAATTTATGGTAACTTCCTCACAACTTGTCGATATTTGTCGTTTCCAAGAGATCTCACTTGTATAGCATGCCCTGCACAAAATGATTGATATCAAATTCTGAAACTCGCACCCAACATACTGCAGACTGTTCACGATCCAATGAAACCATTCCCACTCAATTTGGATACTCTATCAAGAAGTTATGATTGTTTTACCTGGAACACCTTCTTGAGACTAGTCAATAGGACTAGTCAGATACCCTATCTTACACAAGGTGTATCTACAAATTTAAGATGACCTAGAAGCTAAAATGTTTACCAAAGATACCATACTAATTTCTATAAATGACCTCAGGAGTTCAAGGTCTGAAACATTACATAAACGTTTTTATAGCGAAAATTCCGCAATGACTCATTTCAAGATGATTCCAAAACTCTATCTTGTACAGGTTGTATATTCGAAAGTATAAGGCCTAAAGAGCTGAATTTTGAACCCAACTTACCTTGATCCATATACTAAATATCCTCCAAGTCATTCCTCCTGAAACGTTGTAGAAAAAAAGTTATAGTGAAAATTCCACGGTGTCTCAGATGTAGAAGCGAAACCCCAAGACCTTGAGCTCTGATACCATATGTTAAGAACCAAACATCAATATAGCATATAAAAACCTCAGGGAAAGTAATCAACGCCTTGAAAAAGAGATAATTTCAGATAACAAGCCTCTTCGAGGGGGCAACCTCATTTTACCCCACTTAAATGTTCAAGTACAATATGATTCAAAATGAAAATGTCTCCTTGGTATATATAGGAGACTAGGAGGTATAATTACAACTAATGGCCTAAAGTTGACATAAATAAAATAAAATTACTAATATAATATGCCCCAATTAAGGGGTAATGAGCCAATATTAGGTCTTAACAATTACTTTGTTTTATTCATATTTGTTTATATATGAATGAGACGATGATTGCATTAATTAGTTTTGATTGTTTCTGTGTCAATTGTTTCAATTGTATTTTCTTAGTATTTATTAGTTTAAAATATTTAAACATTAAAAAACCAAAAAGATTTATGTTCTTACTTTATCTTATTTTGAAACATTATTATGAAAATTCATTTTCGCTAGATTTCAAGTAAACCTTGTAAATTGTATATAGATTGTTTATAATCATTTGTATATTCATGTTTCCTTTTAATAAACATTAGTAAGTAATATATCATTTGTTAGAATCATAGCTTTAGATTAGTTTATTTCATTTACTTTAGTTGATTTCATACCTTATCCACAGGAAAGATTAGATGTTTGTCATGAAAGTTTCGAATTGTCTATCATACATGAGGTAAATTTAGATGATCATATTATGTTGAAGGATTTATCACCAAAACATAGTGAAAGTCTTAAGGAAAGTGAAGAGGAATGTCTTTAGAATACCATTGTTAAATATCATAGCTCAAGAGATTCTTTTTATGTGCTCATTTATGATTCCTTTTACTCTTTATTACCCAATCTCTTCTTAGATTCTGGTAGACTTGATACTTTACCCACAGTATATTACTCTTTGCTATCACAATAAAATCTTTTCGATATGCCAAAATTTGGTGAAATTAATTCCAAACATAACATTTATGAAGTCAGATTTGATTCGCTTTCACTTTCATCACTCGCATGGAAAAATGACATGTTTCAAGATGATTTTACACGATTTATTGTTGAAAAAGACAATGCATGCATTCTTATGGAGATCAAATATTCTACATTGCATATTCGTTCTTTGATTAGTTCGAATTTTAATGTTTATGCTTCACATTTTGAAACGATCAATCTCATCAAAGGAAGCGTTCAAACCAATAATCTAATTGATGTCATGAATCCTCTTATGATGTGTTCCCCATTGATATATCCATTTCATCAAAGTCATAGTTTGCATCCTAATTTTTATGACAGGATTTTAGAATGGCTTGAAGATTCGTATCTAAAAAATCTTCATAATAAAGATAAAGTTGTGTTTGCTTTGTTTCTACCTAAATATCTAGGAAGTAAGCATGACACGATTTTTTTAGATCCTCCATGTGAAGAAATAAATGAACACTTAGAGAATTGTCAAGAGGATGGGGCACTTCGGCCTTGGTTGATGGTTATGTCAGGTCCCCATAATATTGACAAGTTTTCCAAACTTACTTACACTCTTCCATACCATTATGACCCATATCACGACAATATTGCAGAATGGTTGGAGGATTCATACATCAAGAAGTTTCAAAAAAATGGTAAGGCCATGCTTGTTTTGTTTTTAAAAGAATATATAAGAGGTAAGCATGACATATTTCTTTTGTATCTGCAAATACTACATTTTTTTATTCTGATTTTCGATTTTCTATGCCTTGCAGGATTGAAGATGCTCTTGTGGCTGCACTAGAAATACGATTTTACTTATCGTTTTGATCTATTTAGTAGTTTAGAGTAGGTTTAGGAGTAGGTTTCCTTTAGTTTTATTTATCATTGTTTCTCTTTGTAATAATGCAGTTATGAACACAAGTGGGAAAACCAAGAGAACCATAATATGAATGTTGTTAGGGAGGTCCACTTTAAATCTTTTTCTCTCTTCTTTTTGTTGAATATTTCTTTTCAAAAACATAGTATCATCATGAAAATTTTAACTGGAAAGTAAAGAGATAAGTAAATTTGAACTATCAATTCAACCCTGACCCAAGGTGCCATGAGTAAGACTGCACTCATTAGTAAGGATTTTTCTATTTTTTTTTAGTCTCTTTTATTTTTAATAATAATGCTTGGTCAAAGTAACATCTTATGCATCACTATCTTAAGAAAATAACTTGCTCACACATGAGATTTTATATGATTTAGTTCTTCCTTTATTTTACAGTGGGATTCTAGTAGATCCCAAAGCTCATGTTTATCTTTGGCCAAAATTGTTTCTAAAAGTGTGTTTTTGCTATTTCGATTTTGTTTGTTTTGATATACTTCTGATTTTGAATCCCATTAATAAAATCCGATTCAGTTTGTTGTGTGTGTGTGTGTGTGTTTTCCTTTCTTTGATTGAACTTTCTTCTTGTTTTCCTTTTTGAATAATTATATTTCTGATCAAAGAGCGATTGTCGAAGGAAGCATTCATTTCAAATTATTTTTTGAAAGCAATTTGAAACAATTCAAACAGTTTCTGATGTTAAGGTGTAGCTCAAATAATTGATTTGTAAGTCAGTTGAGTACTAGGAAATCCCAAACGATCTTTGTCAGAGTATTACCCCTGAAATGTGTCAAGATCTTTGGGAATTACAATTATCCTTGGACTTTTTACACCATCCATATTCTTAAGGAATCACTTTTAAGTGCTTCCCCGTTCTCTAGATGATTTCTTAAATGAAATCTAAAATCTCTAAACCATGATAAAAATTCCAGTTTTGAAAGAAAAAAAATAAAAAAATGATCAATTGTTCACCTGTATTGCAATTAACCTCTAGTACCACCCCGCACTCTTTGTAATCAATAAATGTATAATTGTATTATTATTTAAAAGTGGCATAAGAGGTTTGGAAGCACTTAGTTTGGGAAGTGTGTGTAAACCCATTGGGGTACTGAACAGGCTCCCTGGTAGCGGGTAAATGTACACATGATACCAAGACAACTTCGTCGGGGTATTGAACATGCCTGCTAGTAGCGAAGCAATGTCGGGTTGAGAGGTAGCATGTATATTATTTTAAGTTAACTTTTATGGAAGTATACATCATGTGGATACAATTATTGGATGGGATTAAAGCATTTGAGTGGGTTAAATGACATCTGTGTCAAGGCTATGGATGCCTGTTGGCAGTAGTGGCTCTGTCGACGGTATTGAAGTCCTTTTATAAACATCATGACTCGTTGATTAAAACACAAATTTAGGTTATTGTCCTCTGTAAAAGCATTATTTTCTTCTTTTCTGATATTTTTCTATAAATCTGAGCTAGACTTAACATTGTGTAATATTAAAGTGGATTTGTTTCAAAGTAACTTAAAATTATATCCAAGTCTTATTCTTCTTCCCTGCGATAAAAGTTTAATAGGTCAGAGATAATTGCTTCACCCAATAAGTCACCATTTGTTGGGCCCCAACAAGTCCCTTCTTTTTCTTTAATCAAAATCTAGGGTCCCTTGAAATTTTATTTGGATTCTTCATTTATTTCCCTTTGATTTGATTGGATTGGTATTGGTTTTCTTTGTTTCGAGGTTGGTTTGATTTTATATTCTTTTCTTTTGTTTGGTTTGAATTTCATGAAAGTTAAATGCCATTTCGTTTTGCTTTCTACAGAGTTTTAATGTTGATGGACGAGCTTCATAATTTGGGAGTTTTTATTATGACACATCTTTTCTATGACATTTGTTCACATTTGATCAAATTTGAATGAAGGAAAGATGAACATAGAAATCTTAATTTAAACGAAAACCTTAATTTTTATCAACTTTTACTTTCGTTTAAATTATGATTATGTTTTCGTATTTTTTTCATTAACAATCATTTTCACAAAATCATTTGGTAGGTTTAATTAATTAAATTATTTTGTTAGTTTGCATCTCATTTAAAAATAAAAATAAAATAATAATAAAAAGAATTATCTATCATTTGTTTTATTTTGTGAAAACCCAAAATTAATATTTTTCTCCTCTTCATCAACTTGAAGCTTCTAGAATTTTTAGATCATATTTGAAAGGAAAATATAAACAATGTTTGATTAGAACTTATAGTTAGTTTAAATTCATTTTAATTTTATTGTTCTAGATTTTGTTTTATTCACAATTTTTAGGTTATTAATTTAGGTTTCTTTTTGTTTCACAGGTTTCTATTATCAGTTATTTGGTATGGTTCTGATCATGGTTTGATTTTATTATCTAAATACGTTAAAGATGATTGATCCAAAAATAATATTGGATTGCTGCAAATAAATTTATGAGCAACAACAGATAAAATTTGGAAATGTGTTAAGAACAAACAAACGATTTTGCGGGAATGATTTCAGCCAAATCGTGAGGAATCTAAAGAAACAGTTGAAAACCCATCTCAAAAATGGACCCATTTAGCTTACAGGAGGGAATATTCCCAAACAAATGCACGATTTGAGAGATATTTGTGTCTCTTTATGAGACAAATTTCTGGTGGAAAAAATTATTAGTGACACCTAGACTATTCATTCATGGTATAAATATATGAGAAAGTTGAGAGCCAAGGGATCCAAGAAATTGAGAGGAGGATTTTTATCCTTTATCTTTTGTATATTATTTCTTTTGTAAACTTTTTTCTTTTCAAATGGAGTAACAGATGGTTGAAATCTTTGGGAGAATGAACAAGTATTTTCAAAGAAGAATATGGAATTCTAGGTTGCTTAATGACTTTTGTCCTGTGAGTAAAATGGTTTTATTTTCATTATAATATCTTCATACTCTTTGAATAATTGATTATGCATTGATTTAAATTAGCTTTAGTCTGTTTTATCAATACATGGTTAATTTCTATCATTTATATATTATTTTTTTCAATCTTTAAGAGTCTATTATCCCAAAAGTTCTTCCTGGACCATATGATGAGCATATTTTGTTGAAACTATATGAGAAAACAGTTTACTCTTTGAATTTCGTCCTATGTAGACTTTGTAGTGTTTTTTCATTGTCTTCTCATGTAATTTCTTGATGTGAATTCGTATATGTGTCGAATTAGCTTTAGTTAGTTCTGCACATAATATTTTATATCATGCTTCTCTTTATGTTGTTCATTATCTTTTGGTTTAGGTTATATTTGTGACTAATCATCTATTCAAGTATTTTGAGTTTACATCTGATGCTAGATAGTTGGTAACACCATTCATGAGAATTGAAATTTCTTTCATTTTCAGTTATTGGACATTTCAAGGTCACAAGATATATAATTATTTGTCTTTCTGTCATTATAAACTTGCTCCAGAATATGAAACACTTCCTTGAATTTATTCATGAAGTATTATGCTTGCTTTTGTCATAGGTTTACACTTGACACAGGTTAAGAGGAGCTCATACAATATAGAGAGATGAATTTAGCTTAGTATTGTTGATCAGTGAGAATTTAGTAGGTGCAATGCTTTCTTTTATTCAGATTTGTTTATATATGAATGAGACGATGAATGCATTAATTATCTTTGATTGTTTCCATGTCATTGTTTCAATTGTATTTTCTTAGTATTTATTAGTTTAAAATCTGTAAACTTTAAAAAACCAAAAAGATTTATGTTCTTACTTTATATTATTTTGAAACATTATTATGAACATTCATTTTCACAAGATTTCAAGTAAACCTTGTAAACTATATATAGATTGTTTATAATCATTTGTCTATTCACGTTTCTTTTTAATAAACATTAGTAAGTAATATATCATTTTTTAGAATCATAGCTTTAGATAAGTTTATTTCTTTTACCATTTTTAGGACTTTAGTTGTCTAACAGAGACATTAAACCCGTCGAGTCATTTCATTCCAAACAGATTGGGTATTTAGACAACCTTGGTCCAGATTTGACCTTCCAATTGATGGTGTGTCAAAAACGCCCGTCAACATAACTGTAGATTTTGACCTTGTACAATTAATTACTACAAATATATTCTTAATAAAACAAAAAAGATACAATGGAACACACACACACACACACACACACACACACACACATTACATAGACATTTTACCATGGAAACCCAAACCAGGAAAACTAGCAACTTGTTTAGAGACGCACCTCTAATATTTTATTCATCATATATCTTCATTGTTTACTATATCTATATATGATCCCACAACATCAAAAACCGTTAATCCAATGAATTGAATTAGTCAATAACCCTAATTCCTTAACTGAAATTAGAAAACCATCAACGAAAACCATGTGCCGAAAAACCACTAAAAATGAAAGTACAAACTGCCAAAAAAACAATTTGGGGGTTCTACCCCCATGTGACCCCTACCCTCCCCTCCCCACGTTACTAGAGAAATAAAAACACTCGGTTTGTTTGGGAAAATAATATAACACATACCCAACAGGAACAAACACAGAGATAACACAATTCTAATATAAATTTGTATATGATTTATAATTAATATCATAAAGATTCAAGTGATGATAAACTCTTTTTTTCTTTCTTTCCAATAGAGTGTCTAGAAATGATAAAATATAATACAATGGCCACACACACATTACATAGATATTTTACCCTAGAAACCCAAACCGGGAAAACCAACAACTTGTTTAGATTCACGCCTCTAATCCTTTTATTCAACATCTTCCTTCATTGTTTACAAATATACAATATATATGATCCCGCAACATCCACACCTCTAATCCATTGACCCAGATTATTCAACAACCCTAATTCATTAACCGGAATCAGAAAACCATTGACGAAAACCATGTGTTGAAAAACCACAAAAAAAGGACGTAAAAAAATTCCAAAATTTTGGTATCTTTTGCGCGGTCCCTCAAATAATTCCCTTTCAACATCGCTATGCGTTAGAGTACAATCTATGAAAAATTTAGTAATGTAACCTCCCAACACACTTTCCAACCAGTAATCTACTGCACATGATACTTGTTTGGTTATAATATTGACTTGCCTAATTAACTTGGGAGTCCAATCTATCGGAACAACAATATGAAATCTTCTGATTTTTTCAATTAATATATGGATCCACTTTGCTAAAATATTTGAAAAGTCAGTGAAGAAAATTTCATGCAAATCTGTAAACACATACCTTTGTAACCAATTATTTGTGTTGATCTATGGATTCTTATTCCGATCTACAAAAATATTGATCTCCTTCACGTCCAACCATTGCCCAATATCCTCCTTAGTAGGTCTCCAAATCCCCCTCAGTAGTAGATCTCGGTCCCAACAATAGAACCATTTGTTGGTGTGCATTGGGAAGACCTGGGGTTCAACATTGGGAAGACCTGGTGTTCAACATTAATTCACCAACAAATCCCAGGATACTGCCCCTTTTGACATCACCTAAAAGTAGGTGAAGTCTCATCTGAGGTACCTATGGGGACTGCAGGAACCAGGATTCCATAGTCATGAAGGGAATGGGGATTGTTCTAACATTCATTCTTACTTATCATTCATTCAACATGTAGTATACCCTGTGTGTGAAATCATAACAACATAATAGCCTATGACAAATTCATCTTAATTAACCATTCAACATATGCGTGGAACCATCATATACATATTCATATTAACCATCATGCATTGCATGTGCACCATAAGAAAAAGATTAAAGAAACATATCACAACATACATCAAGACACAAATATTTAATGTGGTTCACCCCAAACTAGGCTACATCCACAATGGTTGGATTTTATATTATTCATTCATGTTTAATCCTTACAATAAGTGTGCACTGTGCTCATAAAATATACATCAGTTATACCCAAAATTCCCTAGTCGTTTGCGCACATAGTGCACACTTAACTCCTTTTCTCATCTATCACTTCACTCTTCATCTCTGACTCCAACCATAGTTCCTTACCTGATCAACTCTCTCTAACTGTCTCACTCTAATCACCACTTAATGGTTCCTCTCCCAAGCTCCTTTCTACCCAAAACCCATACATATTTATACATGGATATTAGGGCTTGGCCCGTTACAAAATGGACCAATTGGTCTAACTACTACTAACTAACTTCCTCCTTTCGTGTGTTGGCTCCTGAATATGCGCTAATTGTTTTCCATGCGTGTTTCTCCTTTGTTGACTTGTCGCATTGTTTTCTCTTGCACGATTCCTAAAACTTACCAAAAATGTCTTGCTCCAACAAGGTTTATAACTCTGTTAAGAAAATAAGATTTTTCGGAGCGAGGAAAGTGTTTCTCCTTTCCTCCTCTTTTTCTTAAGAAATATATCCCTCTTGGGATTTTCCTTCTTTGTTCGTTGAGAATTTTCAACCAAGTTTCATATTGACTTCCCTTATCCTCATAAGGTAATACACAATCAATATCATAATGATTTTACTTATGCTTCTAGAATCAAATCATCACTAACCATATGATCTATGACATCACCATATTTTACATCCAATAACAGACTATAATAAGTCTATATGCATGTTATATATATGCTCAATATTTTCCATATGCATTCCAACATATCCTCGTACACCAAGCATTTTACCCATGCCTACAGTGTAGATGTATTCCAACTATTTTCCTTTTGCATTCACTTGAATAGGCAAGATTTTAGGTCAATAGGTATATGCATTCTCTTATTACATACACGAACTCATAAACTTGCTCATATGTTCATATCACTTTACCTCGTCTAGGAGGACTAGAAACAATCGAAATGACTCCTTTTTATTTTCTTAACTGGTTTATTCCAACAAACATTTTGATTCATTATAGGTCAAGTGTAACATCCTCAGCCCTCCAGAGATCGGGTAATGCCACTACTGCAGAATATACACTTATATATATTAATGACATGCATTTTAATGAATTAAAATGATTAACACAGAGTAATCACATAATTACTTCTACCATATACAATCAATGAAAACTAACATTAATTCATATACACAACAGAATACATGATAATCATTCATCAAAAAACATGCATAGAATACATAGTTAATCATATAAATGATACTTATATTTTATCTAGAGTGAATCCACCAAATGCATGTATACCTTCCATGAACCTCCCAGCCTTAAACCACGCTTCTCATCACTCTCAACATAAAGTCACCCCCGAGCTAGGACTAAACTCCACCGGGCAAGGGAATTCTAGGCTTGGCAAGGACAACAAGGAAGTTGCACAAAGCAATAGGAAGGATCTTTTATCCCAGGATCCACTTACGCCCACAACACACAGACCCTCATTCCCCACACACCTGCTCCACCCCAAGAGAGTACACCTTCACTACTACAAGTCCATCAGCCAGTACAACTCCCTTACCTTGGGGTTCAACAACAGGCTGGAACGAAAGTCTCAGAGAACTGTGGCTGCTACGGGACTCCCTTCCAGGACAAGTCACTTCCCAGCAGACTCTCTCACCTGGGAGAGCTTCTCACAGGTATAATAACCAGTCTTTGAATTAGCTACAGCCGAGTATGGTTGACAGCAACAACAACAGTTAACGACAACATGGAAAAATAGGTATGGACACCCGAACAGGAAACATTCTAATGCCAAGTCTCAACACGGCTCAGGCGACTACAATTGCATCGACCTTCACAGGAAACAATACAGGACGACTTCCCTTCTCTGGTTTCAGAAATGCATGCGGGTAGGCAGAGGTCAGAAGCATAAGAAAGAATGAAAAATCGAGAAAATGACAAGACAACAACCTTCTCGTGAGGGTCTCCTTCATTGTGCACCAGTATGTAGATGCAGACGTAGAACAAAATCGGGTTCACATGCAAGATGGGAGAATGGAAACACGACTCAGGAAAATGATGGAAGAATCACTCTTGAACCCCCCAACACGAGTTGACGCTTCAACTTTGGCTACATTATCCCAGGTCGACACTTGTCTTCCTGGAGCTGCATGTGCTTCATTAATCCCACGTCCCATTTTCCAAGAACTTAGGATAACAAACATATAATGTTCACTTTAGTATTTAGGAAATAATATTAAAATATTATTCCTCTAGAGGTAATTCCCCTAGCTTATCCCCTAGGCCCAATACTTATCCCCCCTTCCTTACCTACCTAGTGAAGCTTAGTCCCCGATAACTCTTCTTCGTGGAGGGTCTACATGCAACAATGTTTTCATTTTTATTAATGATCTACATAATTACATATACAAACAAAATATCTGGCTCATGGCCTTGGCATCTGGCTCACCAGCCTAATAAACACTTAAGTCTTTCAACTTACAACCATTTGTCTCACCAGCCTATAAGAAAAATTACAATTCAGAAGGGGATCGACCTTGGGGTATTGCAATCCCCTCCCCTTATTTTTGCACTATCCTCAGTGCAATTTATTTACAAAACAACAACAAGATTCCCAAAATATTCAAAAATATCGGGTACTTTGCCTGCATAGCATCTTCATGCTCCCATGTTGCATTCTCAGGACCGTACTAGGTCCACTAGAATTTTACAAGTCATATAGCTCGATTCTAGAGCTTCTTTCTTTTCTGGTCCAGTATATGCATCAGATGCACCTGCAAGATGCCTTCTTGTTCCACCTGAATCACATTCCAATCGACTACATGATTAGCATCAGGTATATATTTCTTAAGCAATGAAATATGAAACACATTATGTACAATCATGGATGTAAGAAATGCAAGCATATATGCAACTGGTCCAATCCTTTCTAGGATTTCAAATGGCCCACAAAATTTGGCTACCAACTTGGAACAGTTTCCCAACTTCAGGGAACTTCTGCTAGCTTTTATTTTTAGAAAAACATGATCACCCACTTTGAACTCCCTGTGGATCCTATTCTTATCAGCATAACTCTTCTGCTTGTATTGGGCATCTTTCAAATTCTGCTTAATATTCATCATGTGTTCTTCCATTTCCTTGAGAAACACTGGCCCAACTACTACTCTATCAGTTGGATTATCCCAACTTACTGGAGTATTGCACTTTCTGCCATAAAGTGCTTCAAATGGGCTCATTTTCAACGATGCTTGATACCCATTGTTGTAGGAAAATTCTACCAAGTGTAGGTAGTCTTCCCATTTAGACGGTTTGTCCATCACATACATCCTTAACATGTCCTCTATTACTTGGTTCATCCTCTTTGTCTGCCCATCAAACTCGGGATGATAAGCAGTGATGAATTTTAGATTCATTCCGAACCCTTTGAATAACCCTTTCTAGAATTTTGAGGTGAATTTCGAGTCCCTGTCAGACACAATTGTCTTGGGAATACCATGCAATCGTGATATTTCCCTTAAAAAGATATTGGCAACGTAGTTTCCTTGTGAGTAGTCTTTAGTGGAATAAAATGGGCAGATTTTGTAATCTTGTCCACCACCACCATGATTGAATCATGTTGCTTTCCAGTTTTTGGAAATCCTGTGATGAAATCCATTGTCACTACCTCCCACTTCCACTCAGGGATGGGTAAAGGTTGTAGAAACCTTGTTGGGTGCCTATGCGCAGCTTTAACCTTCTAGAACTCCATACATCTGATGATGTATTCTACAATCTCTTTCTTCATACCTGGACAAAAGTAATGGCTCTTGACTGTTGCCACAGTTTTCTGATATCCAGGGTGCCCTGCATAAGGCACATTATGCATTTCATTCAAAATCATAATTTTCAATTCCTGGACATTAGGTACATAAATTATGTTCTTGTACATAAGTGTTCCATCAGCTCCCAACTTATAATCTTCCACTTTTTGTAGCATCTTACCATGTTGTAGCTTTGTTACCAACTCCATGTACTGCAAATCCTCATTTGCAGCTTCCAAAATTCTTCCTTTAATATCAGTTTGGTACATGCTAATGGTCAAAGCATGCAATTCATGCACTCTCCTATTGAGTGCATCAACCACTTTGTTTTCCTTTCCTTTGATATGCTTGATAGCAAAGTCATACTCATAAAGAAACTCCAACCACCTACTTTGCTTAACATTCAAGGTTGGCTGATCAAACAAATACTTAAGACCATTGTGGTATGTTCTTAGTTCGAACTTATTTCCCATGAGGTAATGCCTCCATTTCTTCAGAGCGTGAGTGATGGCTACCAACTCCAAATCATGAGTTGTATAGTTTCTTTCTTGCTCTTTAAATTTTCTGGATTCATAACAAATTATGAATCCATTCTGACTGAGGACTCCTCCTAGTCCTTCTTTGCATGCATTTGTGCACACTACAATGTATTCATTCGGATCTTCAATCCTCAGGATTGGAGCACTGATTAACAATTGCTTCAATCGTTGGAAGCTCTTCTCACATTCTTCAGTCCACTGAAACTTCTTCTCCTTCCTTTGTAAGGAAGTGATAGGGTGAGCTATCCTTGAGAACCCTACAATTAACCTTCTGTAATAGCCATCTAGACCCATAAAGGACCTGACTTCTATCACATTCTTTGGTGTTTTCCATTCCCTGATGGCTTCTATCTTCTTAGGATCTACATCTATCCCATCCTTTGAAATGATATGCCCCAAGTAATGGATCTTCTTTTGATAAAATGAGCACTTGCTCAATTTATCATACAGTTGGTGCTCTCTTAGCACCTACAACACCATCCTAAGAAATTTTTCATGCTCTTCCTCCAACTTGGAATACACCAATATTTCATCCAAAAATACTATGACAAACTTCTCCGGATATTCTCTAAACACACCATTCATGAGGCACATAAAAACAATGGGTGCATTTGAAAACCCAAAAGGCAACACTGTGAATTCATAGTGACCATACCTTGTTCTGAAGGTGCTCTTATTGATGTCTTCATCCTTAATTCTTACCTAGTGATATCCTGATCTAAGATATATTTTTGAAAATATCTTAGCATCCTTCAACTGATCAAAGAGATCATTGATCCTTGGCAGAGAATACTTGTTCTTAATAGTCACTTTGTTAAATTGTCTGAAATCAATGCACAATATCAATTTTCCATCTTTATTCTTCACGAACAAGATCGAGGCTCCCCAAGAAGACACACATGGGTGTATATAACCCTTCTTCAGAAGATCTTCAAGCTACATTTGCATTTCTTTCATATCTGATGTAATCATTCTATAAGGATATTTTGATACTGGAGTTGCTCTAGGAAACAAGTTTACAGAAAAGTCAATATCTCTTTTCGGGGGTAATCTGGGTACCTCCTGGAATACATATTTGAAATCCTTTAATACTTCATGGTCTTCAATAATTGAGACCTCATCCTGAGATGCTTCCTCCACATGGGCTGCAAATAATTGACATCCTTTTCTGTATCACTTCTTCAGCTGCATTGCTGATATTTATCTAACAGTAATTGCCTTGGGAATTCCTTGGAATTTTCTTCGATTTCCTTCCTCATCCAAGAAAGTGAATGCCTTGTTATGAAATTCCAAGATGGCATGGTGTTGGTCCAACCAATCCATCCCAATTAGACAGTCATAATAACCTAAAGGTAAAATGTTCAATTCATCTCTCATGCTCAGTTCGTTCATGTCCACTGGATAGAACTTAACCAATTCTGTAACCTTTCTCTTGGTTCCTGTAGCTAGCTACACTAACCAAGATGTTTCATGTTTTATTATTGACAATTGCAAACTATAGGATCTACATAACTATGGATAGCCCCTGAATCAATTAAAATAGTAAAGGCATGGTTGTTGATCATACCTTCCACTTCAATCATGTGCGACTGGTATTATGCTTTCTTGTTGTCCAGGGTTGCGTAGATCCTTGGTATTCTACTGTCCAAATCCTCCATTGTTTCTTCCTGCTGAAAATTGTGGACAACTCTCACTTTGTCATTTATGTGGGGGTAATCTCTGTACCTATGATTTCCTTTACAGTCCCAACATTCCATAGCTGGTTGTCTTGGCATTTGTCCACCCACTTCAACCTTCCTAGGCTCTCTAAAAGATGGTTTTCCTTTAGGACTATTCCTGAAAAATGGTGGTTTTTTTCCCTTTTTCCTCTACTCCCTCTTAAACTTCTTATTTTCTTCCCAAGCTTTTTGGAAAGTAGGCTTTTCTTTTTGCTGATCATATAAGCATTTTTCTCTCCTTAAAGTTTCTTCCATAGTCTTTGGGTCATCATACTTGATCTTGTCACTGATGGAATATGGCATTCCATTCAGATACCTTTGAATTTTGACAGTCTCGTCCTTGATGAAAGGAACATACTTCAACAATTCCAAAAACCTTTGTTCATATTCATCAATGGTCATGCTGTCCAGTTTGAGTTCAAATAACTCTTTCATATTTATTTCATTATACCTCTTAGTTAAGTACTTCTTTTAAAAATGCTTCTTGAACTCCCTCCAAGTAATATTATTCTCTCTGACGTGTTGTACTCGCACAAGATGCTCCCACCATACGACTGCCTTTCCTTTAAGTTGGTAAATGAAAATTCTTCCCTCTGCATGAGAATAATAGTTATGTAGTTGGAAATATTTTCTCATGCCCAGTAGCCATGTCTTAGCATATTCATCTTCCTTGTGTTCTCCGTCAAACGTAGGAGGTTTAATCTTGTTCATTTCACCTTTCAGTTCATCCATTCCATATCTCTTGTTTTTTTTGGTAGGATATGGGCTTGAGCTACTGTGTGCCTCCTTATTGGAATGTTTCAGGGAGTGATGATGATGCCTACTAACACTTCTTGATCTTATTTTCCTCTCAGGATTCTTGTGACTCCCCGTTTTTCTTGAGTCACTCTCCTTATCCAATTTCCTTTCGATTCTTTCCAGACTCTGCATCAATTTTAAGTTTAACTTTCATTGTTGATTCATGGCTTTCATGAGATTTATGTTATCATCTCAGTGAGCCTGGGCATCCTTCTGCAATCGTTCAATGATTTTCATCATATGACCTTCCTTGTCCATCTCTCCTCCGTGTCCATTGGAGTTCAATTCTTTCCCTCCTAAATGGACATCCATTCCTTTTACTTCATTCTTTGAATTGGAAGAATTTTGTGCCTCCTCCATTTCTCTGCACTTTGTGGCAAATAATTGTTGTCCTGTTGTTCGAAAACACAGGTATTCCAACAGAGGACGAACACCTTCAGTAACCACTCACATAACCAGATCAAGGATCAACACACCGATGTGTTCACGTGGTAAAACCCCTACGGGGAAACATCCACGGCCCCAACCAACGCAGCCACTTGGAGCAGTTTATTAATGCAAAGAAAAAGATTACAGAGAGATTTTACAAGAGAGTTTCTCACA
>SNQJ01S0125131.1:17994-39932 GCA_010110895.2 Picea sitchensis | reverse complement strand
AAAGAAACACACTTTTACCTAACGACATATTAGACCAAGTAGATCTTAACTAACTCCTAAGTGTCTAAATATCCTAACACCTATCACTTGTTGAACTCTGCAAAACACAACGTGCAGTCAATCATAATTTGTTAGGCCATCATTCCTTAACAATTTGTCCAACATTCATAAACCAATATGATTTAAGAAAATGTTTAGATTTCATTTTTCTTTCCGATCTCTTCTCTTCTCTATAATAAATTTCAAGCACTAGCCCCTTTCCCTTAGTCCCCAACCCATGTAATCACAGACCATGACCAAGCACTAAGTCAAAAGGTGCTTACTCAAGACTTCGACTTTAGAAATTTTCAAAGCACAATACAACAATCCCTCGAAGTTTGGATTACCGAACTCACGAAGTAGGGTGGATATTTAGTCTATGTCTACCTAACATATAACGGTTGATACTTACTATGGAACCTCATGTGTCTGAGTTCCAGGACTTCGGGTCTTCGGGACTTTGGAGCTTTGGAGGATCTCGCATCCGCACATCCAAACTGTTAATCTCCAAACATTCCCCATCACCTTTGGTGACGCTCGTACTTTACATCACTTAATGTTTTCTCAATTGTGGGGGCATGCAATGGTGGTTTAGAGTAACCCTCCTTCCATCTCGCAATTCTACTGACACTGACACATAACCCATTGGTGAAACCGTGATTTGGATTCCGAGACCGCCTTGGATAATTAACTTTTGTGTGACTTGGGTCCCCGCAATTCTTTCTGGCCGTCGATCTTGATGTATCATGATCAACACCAGGGTGGGTCCTCTGACCTTTAACTACGTTACGTAACCTAGGGCCCCACTAACCTTGCTCATACGAGATGCCACATGGTGGAGTACTAGCGGCTGATACATGGCCCACGCGCTACACTCTAAATGCCATTTCAATCTTCCATAGGTTTGAAACCCACCGACATGTGGCACACATCCTATGTTTCCATGTCACCTCCAGGTGACGTCCTCATGACTCACCACTTTGGATCTTCAGGACTTCAGAACTTCGGGCTTTGGGAGTTTCAACTCCTCTATGCTCGCTTTTTCCCAGAGTTCACGATCTACTGATGCATGTCCTCCTTCACGATCAACAGTTATGAGTGACTTCGGCATTTCGGGCTCTGGGAGTTTCAAAATCAGGACACTTGCCTCCTCCTAAAGTACTTCCACCCGAAGAACATGATCTCTTAACGCGTGTCCTTCGCAATGGATGATTGCGATCTACTTTAGGACTTTGGGATTTTATCACACTCCACACTTGAAATCTTTCGAAGTGATTTTCCTTTGCTTACCTAGACACAGATCTAATGGTATAGACTCCCAACAACAGATCTGATGACTATTGTCACTCTTTCTCCTGAGCTTCATTTCTCAAACCCCTTCTCCTTATAGGTTTTCTTAGACACTTAGTCGACTTTTGGATCTATGCACTCCTTACAACAGATCTTCGCGTCCCTTCATGAGAAAATTCAATCTATTTCTCCCGAGATTTTTTATTCAAAGACTTTGTCGACACACTCCTTGCACCCAAAGACACTCTGAACCTCGAATTTTGTCTGTTTCAACAACAATTCGCTCTAAAATATTTGTCTCGTTAACCACTAACATGGCCCATCCAGGCTCAGTGTTGTAACCATGCTCTGATACCATATTGTAACATCCCTGGGCCTCTAGAGACCGGGTAATTCCACTACTGTGGAATATACACTTATATATATTAATGACATGCATTTTAATGAATTAAAAATCTTAACATAGAGTAATCACAGAATTACTGCTACCATATACAATCAATGAAAACTAACATTAATTCATATACACAATGGAATACATGATAATCATTCATCACAAAACATGCATAAAATACATAATTAATCACATAAATGATACTTATATTTTATTTGGAGTGAATCCACAAACTACGTGGAGACCTTCCACGAACCTCCTATCCTTAAACTATGTTTCTCATCACTCTCAGTAGTAGGTCACCTCTGAGTTGGGACTAAATTCCACTGGGAAAGTGTTGACGGGCGAAATTGACCGTCCGTCAACTGGGAGAGTGGAACCGGTCCGAGGTTGTCTAATAACCCAAGCCGTTTGGGATGAACCACCCTGACGGGTTTAGCGGCTCTGTTAGCCGATCTAAGTCCTAAGAAAACAAAAAGGAAAACTATTCTAAAATAACTAATCTAACTAAAAATAACAATTAAAACAAACTAATAAACTAATCTAACTAAAATTAACTTTTAAAACAAACTAAACTAATCTAACTATTCTATATATACAATCTACTATCTAATACTATACTAACTCTAAAAAATTAAATATCTAACTACTAACAGAAATAAATCTTATTCACAAAATGTACAATAATTACAATTAATAGATTTGAATGAAAACCTGAAAAACTCATTAATTTTTTGTCCTAAGACAGCGAGAGATATTGTTTTTTTATTTTTATGATTTTATGAAAAAGAAATAAAATAAAAATTATCTAAACTAAACAACTAATATACTAACTCTAACTACAAATCTAAATTAAACATATATCTAACTAAACTACTTATATTATACTAACAAATTAACTATTAAATAAATAAAAAACTAACTTGAAGAAACGCTCCAGGTTTGTCCTGTGTGTAATGATTGTCTTAGCTGATCGGAGGGAGGAAACCCGCACCGAATTATCTAGGAGCTTCTCATAAACAAAAATCTGCAGTGCTCTTCACATATGATTACAGGACAAACAAGACATAAAAACTACAACAATCTTATGATTTATAAATCTTCACAGTTAGATAAACCTGTATGCAAAGATTTATACAAAATGATTCAATTAATGAAGAAGAGAAATATGTGATTCATTAACTGAAACCAAGTAATTGTTGTATTTTTCAAATGATGAAAGAAATCAGATATGGATAACACTTTAATCAAATCACATCATCCTGCAATAGATTATGATAGCTAAAGTAGTCTATAATCAACTGCAAACTGATATGCAAAAACTTGAAACAAAAGATTGATATATTGAAAGCGAAAGTTGTAGCAAGACATCAACTCTTGTCTCAGTTTGTATTAGAAATCCATAGCCTGGTTCTCCCACAAGTGAGGATGTTCCTTATTACAAAAAATAATAAGTATTTAAAGACCTCCTACAGGGTAAAACATCCCTGTGGAAGTTATCAAAACTGTTTACAGAAAATCTGGGATGATATCCCAAGTCCCTATCTCTAATTCAAACTAACAATCTAAAATGAAAACTATATCACACAAATATCTCCTAGGCTGCCACAAAATGTCCAATGCAATTCGAATGTACCTGAAAGAGGTCAAAAAAGGACAAGTTAAGAAGATATTTTGTTGATAAAAATGATAAAAATCTAATTCTAAAGACTAGCTACAGAATCTTGCGATTCTGTAGCTGGTCTAAATCAGACACAGAATCAGCATTAAAATCAATTCAAATCTTTAAAGAATTAAATTCAAAATATTAACAAGAATCTAATAGCTATTTGAAAGACAAACGAATCATTCAAATTGAAATTGTTATACTAATTTGAGATCAAAACAAGACTAAGATCAATCAGACGACTATAGAGATGCATATACTCTGCTTCATTTGTTGTCACAAAATCAGGTAAACGGAATCATATTGGATAACCGATAGTAATGAAATCGATTCACAACCAATTGAAATCACAAATAGTTGCTTCAACTATTCATAAAATCAATTCGAATCCAAACCAAATTAACAGGATCATTTTCTCAAATTGATCGCACTATATTAAACATAACAAACGATCCATGCTATTAGTGAATCAAATCAAAACTAGTATAAAAACGAAATCATAATGGAATTAATCGGTTGATAACAGGATCTGTAAAAGTTGTCCAATCATTTGTTATTGCTAATTGGGGCAAACAAAATCGATTGAACGAAATCAATTCTTGAATTCATTTATTAACCGAATTTTGTCATACGAATTCGACAGAGATAACATATGTCGATCTGAGTTTAACAAACTCGTTTTGAAAATTAAACTCAACAGAGTAGCATCCAGTCTATTTTTGAAACGAATCCAACTCATAATCCAATTAAAAAAAGAGTGAATCGAACAGTTTGAGTTTGACATAGTCTTCATGAATCAAACAGTTCCATGATTTCGACGAAGAGCTCTTTTACACAGGTCAGATATAATCCAAATACAAACAAAAATGTTGACAAAACAGAGTCATTTTTTCAATAGACTACATCGTAATTATCAAGCCAATTCAATCCTATGAAATCGTTTAAAAAATCAAATCATTAAATCAGGGTCGTTGTGATCCAACCAAAACGAAATCATATCAAATCAAAACATAGTCGTGCTCTAATTTTAGCATAAAAATCTCCCGTTCAGATCTGATATAAACAAAATCCAATAAAAAACAAACACTACTGATTTCGTTAACTCAGACCAACGGACAAACGAATCAAACCCAATGAAAACCAATCAATTGCTAAACTGGGCACGACCAAATCGTTTACCAAAATCATCACTTCATTTATTTTTAGCAAAATGAAAACAATGTACAGGATCCACAAAACTATGACAGAGTCATTTCGAATGATGGACAGAGCTATTTGAAAACTCAAATCATTATATTAATCCTAGCAATTCACAAAACGAAAGTGATATCGAAATTCATATCTAGATGACAAGCAGACAATTTGATCATGACATTTTGGAATTCACGAAGGCTGTAGCCGATTCGACATTCCTAAATACGATGGAACCAGTGGTTTTCTGCTTCTTGTCATCAGTTCGAAGCTTATCCATTTGGTTTGTCAATACTATAACTTGGTTTTCCAATGATTTGATTTTCGACTGTAATAAGGGAACGTCTGTATAGTAGTGTTCCAACCACACATTACATTGGTCGCATGACAATTGTCCGGGCTTCGAAATAACAGTCGAGGGTTTGGTAAAATCACCGAGGGTTTCACTAGGTATCTTGATCCTTGGGTAACTAGGATTGTTCCTCAGGCAAAGGGGTAAATTAGAAACGAAGTCATAGGGTGGCTCGGAGCACAAGCCTTGGGAGTAAGGGTACTCACTATCTATGAAGCGTTCGATTTCAGAGTCAGAATCTTCACTGAGGATTATGGGCTTCTGCTCAGCACTAGGTTTAGGTTTATTCCGGGCCAGTCTTGATATAAGTCGAGCATTCTTTTTACCTTTTCCGTCGACAGTAGGGTTACCTTTAACCTTTTTACTCACGGGATTTTTTATAGCCTCAACCTTGTCTGCTACAACGTCGGGTAGGTTGATATCAGGGTCGACCGAGGGTTTAGGAGAGGGTAGAAGGACATGGAAGGCACAGGTGGCTCGACCTTAGTTTCACTAACCACAGGTTTGTCAATTTGGACAGGCTCTGTATCAGCAAAACCATTTCGAGAGATAAAAGCTAGCCAACTATCACCGTGAATATTTAAGTGGTGAACAACGATGAGTCTAATTAGGCCGTGGTGGAACAATCTACTATCGACTTTCTCTCGTTTAAACCTCTTAGCCATTTTATAAAGGCTACGCTGGAAGTAGAATGGCATATTCAATGGATAACCCATGAAATTCATTAACAAACGAAGGTGATAAAGAAAAACCCGTCCATACCGACCCTCACAGGTCACGAATTATTTAACCACTATCAAAAGATCATGCCACCTTGGTTTAAGCATGGACATCGACATACCTCTGTCACAGGATGTGACCTTTCATGAGACGAATAATAGTGGCCATGGAACCTCCTCAACTTTAGAGTTTTTAAACCAACGCTGGCTCGTGGCTGCTAACCCTGTGGCAGAGCTGATGAACTCTTCATTGATTTCAAGTTGAATCTCACCTATCTTGGCCCTACACCCATCAAAAGTTAGGGTGAACTGTTGTGCAACAAATATATTAAAACCCTCAAACCTCTGCACGAACGTGAGCCAACCATTATCTTCTAAGTCTTTCCGGGCATTATCGAACAGTAGCAAGGCTTGACTACCGTTCGGCTCAATTCGCACCACCGGTGCCATGGAGAAGAGCACACAGTGGACGATGTGAACGAACCAGGGTTTGAATCATAGCATACACAGGAACAGATTAATCACAGGCTTATCCGATGCTAGAGGTGAAACAGGGATAAGGGACAACATTAATGACATCGTGCGAAGGTGGTGGAGCTAATTCTGCCATGCATAATAGTCATTACCATGGTACAACCGCCGACGCTTTCAACTATTCAAATCACAACACATATGTGTTACGACTATGCCATTTCAATCAATCAATTGAAACCTTTGGTAAGTGGATAAACCATTCGTGCAATCAAAAGTTATGCCATAGTTTTAAAACCAAACACATAAATTGAAACCAATACCAAGGGTTTAAACCATAACACCAATGCTTTTTCATATAATCAATATGCCAAGTGAATTGATCAAATAACATGTAAATCCAATTGCCAATGCATCACAACTTCAATTACTCATGAAACGAAATTACATAATCAATCAAAGAATGTCCTATGAGTATAGATCAAAAGGTTTTTTCAACTGCATAATGATAAGTAAAATGTAAACGCAATGGGCATATCGACAAGAATGATAATGACAATTCAGTGAAGATTTTAATGCGACTTCGAAAGACCAAGTTTTCATTCTTATAGTTGTGAAAACAAAAACGAAGGTAAGTATGTAAATAGCGTAAAAATAAAAGTGTTGTTTATTTGAGAATTGCGACGAAAATCGAGGTTTGCAAAACATTGGTGTAGGCAGCTTATAAGAACAGTAGAAAATGTGAATTGGCTGCCAACAATGGCGACACACTAGTAGAATCAGTTATCTCTGCCAAAAGAACAAATTCAGATTAGGACAACAAAAATAATTCCAACTCAAAACAACAACCAGAAAATCATTTAACATCATCATTAACCAACTATTCCAGCAGTGTTTTAAAAGATGAAAATTGATAACAGTCTTAAGACCAGCGAGTCACGATATTAAAGATAAAATCTCCAATACTGTTGACAGATCCACTACTGCCAGCAGGCATCCATAGCCTTGACAGGGTTTCCATTTAACTCACTCTAACATCTGTATCCTGCCAAGGAGTTCTAGATCAGAATAAAGGACATTAAGAGGTTTCTTATTTGCAAATTTTCATATACCTGACATTGCTTCGCTGCCAGCGGGCCTGTTCAGTACCCCGGAGAAGTTGTCTTGGCGTCATGCATGCATTTACCCACTGCCAGCAGACCTGTTCAGCATCCCAGCGGGTTTACAAGCACTTCCTATAGCTCTATTAATGATTTACTTTGTTCTGTTTTTCTTCAAAGAATTATAGTTGAGTGGGGTGACGCTGAAAATCATGATATTTTAACATATTTTTTTTCCAGACCTCATCATCATTTTTTAGCACTGTCCTTTATTAAGATCCAGAGATGTTTCATTTACAAAAACAACTTCCTAAGGTAGGGAGACATCTTCTGAGTCATTCCCTTAAGGAATAGGGGCAGTGTAAAAATATAATAGATGATCATGACAAGCTTTACTCAGAGATTGAAATCAGTCAACTTCTTTCAAACAACAGACTTTTTGCCAACACAGATATAAATTTTAGAAATATACCATTGATGTTGATAAAATTTTCTTAGCAGTTATTTCAGCAAAGGAATTTTTTGTTTTCTTTGTCTGAATAGTTCAGTACATAGGTATGTGTATTTCAAAAAACACAAGCTGATAAACTCAAAGGGAAGATCAAAACAAAAGAAAACGAAAAAGCAAACAAAGCAAAATATGTACATAATATACAAGGGTTGTTGTCAAGCAAAGTATCTTTTCAAGGCTTGGCCATTCACCGGATAGGTGTCAGGCTGTCCTTCTAGGTTTTGCAATCGGAAAGAACTGGGACCTAACTTTTGATCAATTAAAAACGGTCCAAGCCATAAATTTTGAAATTCCGTGTGCTCTCCCTTTCCCTCATGTGGTTTGTCCCATTTGAGGATGAGGTCACCTACTTCAAAATTCCTATCAGAAGCAGAGTTAGAATCGAACCAACTTTTAACCAATAGTTGATGCTGATCTAACTTACGTTTAGCTTGGGCTCTTACCTCTTCTAGCTTCATCAAAGCGTTAATTCGGTTTTCCAAAGAGGGACAATCTTCTTCTTGGATTTTCTGCAACAACTGTAGTGAAGGAAGAAGAATGTGAGGTGGAAGAATTGCTTCTCTGCCATAAACGAGAAAAAAGGGGGAGTTACCTACAAGAGATTTTGGTGTTACCCTATCATCCCACAATGCGTTTAACAGTGGATTGTGCCAACTTTTGTGATTTTCAACCACCGTTCTCTTGATGATTTTAATCAAGTTTTTTTTGGTCGATTCTGCCAAACCGTTGCCCTGGGGGTAATAGCTAGCATAATACTTCAATTTAATTCCTTTTTCCAAAGCGAACTCGCTCATCTCAAGAGAGGAGAAGTAAGAAGCATTATCGAATACTAAACAGTCAGGGATACCAAAACGAGTGATGATATTCGAATTTAGAAAGGCAATTACATGACTGGTGTTCACAGTTCTTAACGCAACAGCTTCATACCATCGGGTAAAGTAATCTGTGGCTGTCACAATAAACTTGTGTTTTTGTGAGGACGGGGGGTTGATCGGACCTATGATATCAAGGCCCCACTGCTGAAAAGGAGATTCTACTGAAACGAGCTGCAAAGGAAAGGTTGGTTTTTGTAACCACCCTGATGCTTTCTGACAAACGATACACTTACGACACAAGGCATGGGAATATTTGAAAAGTGTGGGCCAGTAATAACCAGATCTTAAAACCTTATGGGCAGTGGTGTCACCACCAAAATAACCACCAGCTTCTCCTGCATGCAACTCTAGCAAGAATTTTTCTGCTTCGTCTTTTTCAAGACAGCGCATCAGTACGTCGTCAAAACTTTGATGAAACATGATACCATTAACTAGATGAAAGGAGGTAGATTTTAATCTCAACGCTCTTATTTTAGTGGGATCTAGGTGACAGGGTGTTGACCCATCCTTAAGAAAGAATCTTATATCGTCGTACTAAGGACTGACAGGGTTTTATGCGCAATAGATTAGATTTTGATCGTGTTGTCCTAGGTTTGACGTATCGCTTTCTTCTTGTTGTCCTGCTGCTGAATCAACAACTAACTTGCATAACCCTTGGCCTCTCACTATCTGAGCTGGAGTGATTTCTAAGTCGTACTCCTGTAAGGAGGTAACCCAGTTGGCCCTCTTTTCACATAGTTCCTTCTGCACTAATAGGTTCCTGGCGGCTGGGTAGGGGACAATGACTTTCATCCTTGACTTCAAAAGATAGGACTGGAAGTGCTTGACTGCTTTGAAAACAGCATAGGCTTGCCGATCTACCGTTGGGTAATTAAGTTCAACGCCTTTGAAAAAAGAGCTCATAAAGACAATGGGTACTTCGTTGTTCTCGGCATTCTTTTGGGTTAGGATGGCGGCATAGGAACAGTCAGAAGCAAAAGTGTAGAGTGTAAAGTCTTGAGAAAAATCAGGGCTCATGAGCGATGGGGCGTCTATTATGGCCTTCTTTATTTCATTAAAAGCTTGATTTTCTAGGGGTCCCCAGTGATATTGGGTGTCTTTCTTAATTAGGTTCTGCAAGGGTCTGACCATTTCGGAGAAGCTGGGGACAAAGCTTCTCACAAATTTAATCTGGCCTAAGAAAGACTGCATAGATTTTTTGGATGTAGGAGGGGGAAGTTTCGCGATGAATTGAGTCCTTTCGGGGTCGATAATCATCCCTTCACTTGACACAATAAAGCCCAAGAGTTTACCCTGTTCTACTGCAAAGATGGATTTTTTAGGATTCAAGGAGATGTCGTATTTACGACATCGTTGTAGAATGACTCGTAAGTGAGCTAGATGATCGTTTTTGTTTTTAGAAAAAATAGTAACATCATCTAAGTAAACTACGACAGACTGATTGATTAGGCCTTGGAAATCAATATCCATTTCTCTCTGAAAAGTGGCACCAGCATTAATCAATCCAAAGGGCATTTTTCGATAAGCATAATTGCCCCACGGGGTATGGAAGGTAGTTTTAAGTTGGCCTGGTGGAGACATCAGGACTTGGTTGTACCCCGAGAAACCATCTAGTAAGGATAGCCTCTCAGAACCAGATACCTGTTGAAGGATCTGTTCCATGGGTGGGACAGGGTAGTTGTCTTTAACAGACACTCTATTAAGGTTTCATAAATCGACGCAGAGTCGGATTTCCCTGCTTTTCTTCCGGACTGGGACAAGGTTAGAAACCCATTGAGTGTGTCAGACAGGAAAAATTATCTTATCATTTAGGAGCTTATTCAATTCTTTTTTAACAGTCGGTTCAAGCTTAGGGTGCATTTTTCTCAATTTTTGTTGGAAGGGTAAGGTTTGGGGCTTCATAGGGATGACATGTTGTATGATGTTAGGGTCGAAAGTTTTAAGGTCATCATACGTCCATGCAAATACATCTTTAAATTCTTTGAACAATTTAATAAAGACAACTTTTTCTTGTTCAGAACATCCTAACCCTAGATTAATGCACTGAGCATTTTCCTTAGTTCCTAAGTTTACTTTTTCATATGATAACGAGGAACTATTGGTTTTACAGTTGACCGTCTTTTTAAATTTATCTTGAAGATCATAAAACTTCTCTAATCGAACTATAGATTTAGGGATCGAGTTTACCATATCCGATGAATATTCAGGAGTTCTCGGATGTGGTATTACCATGAAATTGGGCAAATTGTCGTCGTGTGTGTGTTTGTCTATCACCGCGCCTTGAAAAGTTTCTTCCATGTACAGAAAGCTAATAATCTGTTGATCATCGTCAAAGACTCTCCAGTTCATGATGTTGTCGGGAACGGATGGCCGGAACAACAACTCAACGGAGAATGCGTCTAGAGACAAGCCTTCTGCAGGAAAAAGTTTAGAAGCTACATTAGCTAATAAATCTGCTTCAGAGTTATTCAATCTAGGAATAGAATTTATATTGAAAGAAGAAAATTTATTCATTAAATTCCATACCTCGGATTGGTAGCTTTTGAGATGCGGAGATAGACAGTGGATAAAATCTCTTACCTGTCTAACCACTATTTCTGAGTCGCCACAGACGGTCAAATTTTGAATGTTCATATCTAAAGATTTTCTGAGACCTTGCAGTAAAGACTCATATTTTGCAGTGTTATTAGTACATTCAAATTCCAACCTACATGCAATAAATGTTTTGTTACCTACCGGATCAATAATAACGTAGCATGCGCCAGCTCCTTCTTTGGACTTTGACCCATCAAAATAAAGAGACCAAATTTGATTTCCATCGGGTACATGAGAATGTTGCGTAGAAGCTGCTGGTTGCACATATGCTAGAATCTTGGACTGATGTTCTGGATTGGTGATAGCTGAAGCCTCGACCAAGAAATTTCCGAAAAAGGTGTCCATCCCTTGTACTTCAGGTGAATCAGTAGAAGGTGTAAATGGTTCGTTGGGATCGTTCAAATCTGTGACTGTGAACTTAAGGTCGCGTTCACAATTTACCTTGATCTTGTTGGGCTTGTCGTTTTCTGGAAGCCATAGATGAGACCAATCTGTCGCGAAATAACCATGTAGCTTCTCCGACCAGTCCCTGCTTAAAAATAGACCATACACTTCTGGAATATCCACAACAATTATATCAATGACTTGATGAACCTTGGGGTTGGACGATAATCTTATAAGCACATTCTTTAGTTCGCCTATAACTTTAACATTNGATAATCTTATAAGCACATTCTTTAGTTCGCCTATAACTTTAACATTGGTCCGATCAAGTTGTATGATTTTTAAGGTGGAGGGTTCAACTTTAGCGTTAATCTTCTGGAAAACAGAACATGGCATCACATTAGAGGACACTCCTGAGTCTACCATACAATTGTGCATGTTTCTATTAAATATTTCGAAAGTTAACAAAAATGGAGGTACATTTTTGCGAGTGCTAAGAGTGGTAGCTTGTGGCTTTTTACTCGCAGTTTCTAAAGCTACTTTGTCTACATTATTTACATTACTTACAGGAAGGCTTCCTTTATCTTGAGGATTAGGATTGTTTTTAGTGGAAGTCTTCTGAGGAACTTTGTTCTGCACAACCTTGTTACCACTTGAATTACCATTTTTTCCATTCTCCGAGATGTTCTGTAACATTTTTTGTAGCAGAAATGGAAATTTCAATAACTCATAAACATAAATGTTAGCTCTCAACTTTTTAAGATCTTCAACTAAATCATAATCTAAGTTGGGGTTCACATTAGTCTGTTTATTCTCAGCTGATTTAGATTGCTTTGGGGGCGAAGTTGTAGTGTTTTCAAAAGCAGGTTTGTTTGTTGTCTTACTCCTGGTATTATAAGGATGAACTGTCTAGAAGTTTGCTTGAAAGATGCTATCCGAGAAGTGTCCAAAAATGTTTGGAGAAGACTCCTCTTTTTGAATTGTCTCTTGTTCAACTACCTCCTCAGGAATCTCAAGAGGCATCAAGTTATCTCGGGCTTCTAGAATTGTTTGAAGGGCGCATTACAGACTTTCTAGATTAAGGCCTTCGGTGGTTGGATTAGGTCAGTTGGTAGGAAAACGCTTCCAGAACAGGGGCTTGTAAGGTCCTTTACTCAAGGAAGCTTCTTCGGTCATCCTTTTCAAATCTATAACTTGATTTGATAGTTTTTGAACAAATTTAGTTAAGTTTTCTAAATCAGAGTTTTCAGGTTGTGTTTTACTTTGAGAAGGTCAGGGGAGGATTTTGATCTTCTTTTTGGAAGAAGAACTAGTCTCTGTTTCGTTGCTAGTAGAGTCTTTAAGACTAAGTATGTCTTTTTCAATCTGGCTGGCCTCCTCGAAGGCTTCTAACAATGTGGCTTTCTTCAATCGTTTAACCCAAATAGCTATACTTTGATGCAAATCTTTAGTGTAGTATGCTATTATAAGACTCTCGACAGGCATGGAATCCGTAGGGATTCGGTTTTTAAGTGTTAAGAATATTTGATTAAAGTCTTTAACCTTTTCTTTTGGGTTCATTCTTAAGCTAGAAAGGTCCATGACTAGGACTTCCAGAGGCTTACCGTCTCTGAACTTTTCCAAAAAGCATGACTCAAACTTTTCCCAAGACATGATGGTATGGGGTTGTTGGGCAAAGTACCATGTGGATTAATTTCCCTCGAAAGTATAGGGGCACAACCTACATACAAAGTCTTCATGCTCAACATTGCGGATTCTTATGGCTAACATAAACTTTTTAATGTGATCTTCAGCCATCTATTTTGAGTCAGGGTCAAACTTGGGAAGCCATTTCTCCAGATGTTTAGGTAAAGGATGTTGAGCTGTAGGTACAGCTACGGCATCCTGGTCAAGCCAAGGTCTAGCAGGTTTGTTCTGATTTTCCATTGGTGTAGTCAGTGTGGAAGGCTGAGAAGGGGAACTGCCTTCGTCAGAGGAATCTCCTCCAGAAGAGGAAGGAGATGATGGAGGTGATGAAGGAGGTATCCCAGATCCTCCTACAATAGGATTTAGGATTGGATCTATAGGATTTACAGTGAGATTAGTGCCTCCTAACTATTATCTGATATTAGATAAATCCAAAGGTTGGTCTAATGGACGGTTTGGTTGCCTCAAATGGGCTAAGGCACTATGAGTTCTTATAAGAGATTGGCGGACGATCTCTTGTATGTCACCACCTGTAGGATTAGGGGTTGTTGGCTCAACTGTGATACGTGGATCGTTGGTTGAAGTGGTTGTTGTTTGAAGGGGAATATTATTGTTCGAATGGCTTCTAGTCGCTATAGGTGAGCAATTAGGTGGTGGAGGAGTCTTGCAAATGCCTTGTGCCATTAATTAATTTCAGGCCCTCCTTCTAGCGCCATTTGTTGACAGGCGAAATTGACCGTCCTTCAACTGGGAGAGTGGAACCGGTCCGGGGTTGTCTAATAACCCAAGCCGTTTGGGATGAACCACCCTGATGGGTTTAGCGGCTCCATTATCCGATCTAAGTCCTAAGAAAACAAAAAGGAAAACTATTCTAAAATAACTAATCTAACTAAAAATAACAATTAAAACAAACTAATAAACTAATCTAACTAAAATTAACTATTAAAACAAACTAAACTAATCTAACTATTCTATATATACAATCTACTATCTAATACTATACTAACTCTAAAAAATTCAATATCTAACTACTAACAGAAATAAATCTTATTCACAAAATGTAAAATAATTACAATTAACAGATTTGAATGAAAACCTGAAAAACTCATTAATTTTCTGTCCTAAGATAGCGAGAGCTATTGTTTTTTGATTTTTATGATTTTATGAAAAAGAAATAACATAAAAACTATCTAAACTAAACAACTAATATACTAACTCTAACTACAAATCTAAATTAAACATATATCTAACTAAACTACTTATATTATACTAACAAATTAACTATTAAATAAATAACAAACTAACCTGAAGAAATGCTCCAGGTTTGTCCTGTGTGTAATGATTGTCTTAGCTGATCGGAGGGAGGAAACCCACACTGAATTATCCAGGAGCTTCTTGTAAACAAAACGTTGCAGTGCTCTTCACATATGATTACAGGACAAACAAGACATAAAACCTACAACAATCTTATGATTTATAAATCTTCACAGTTAGATAAACCTGTATGCAAAGATTTATACAAAATGATTCAATTAATGAAGAAGAGAAATCTGTGATTCATTAACTGAAACCAACTAATTACTGTATTTTTAAAATGATGAAAGAAATCATATATGGATAACACTTTAATCAAATCACATCATCCTGCAATAGATTATGATAGCTAAAGTAGTCTATAATCAAATGCAAACTGATATGCAAAAACTTGAAACAAAAGATTGATATATTGAAAGCGAAAGCTGTAGCAAGACATCAACTCTTGTCTCAGTTTGTATTAGAAATCCATAGCCTAGTTCTCCCACAAGTGAGGATGCTCCTTATTACAAAAAATAATAAGTATTTAAAGACCTCCTACAGGGTAAAACATCCCTGTGGAAGTTATCAAAACTATTTACAGAAAATCTGGGATGATATCCCAAGTCCCTATCTCTAATTCAAACTAACAATCTAAAATGAAAACTATATCACACAAATATCTCCTAGGCTACCATAGAATGTCCAATGCAATTTGAATGTACTTGAAAGAGGTCAAAAAAGGACAAGTTAAGAAGATATTTTGTCGATAAAAATGATAAAAATCTAATTCTAAAGACTAGCTACAGAATCTTGCGATTCTGTAGCTGGTCTAAATCAGACACGGAATCAACATTAAAATCAATTCAAATCTTTAAAGAATTAAATTCAAAATATTAACAAGCATCTAATAGCTATTTGAAAGACAAACGAATCATTCAAATTGAAATTGTTATACTAATTTGGGATCAAAACAAGACTAAGATCAATCAGACGACTACAGAGATGCATATACTCTGTTTCATTTGTTGTCACAAAATCGGGTAAACAGAATCATATTGGATAACTGACAGTAATGAAATCGATTCATAACCAATTGAAATCACAAATAGTTGCTTCAGCTATCCATAAAATCAATTCGAATCCAAACCAAATTAACAGGATCATTTTCTCAAATTGATCGCACTATATTAAACATAACAAACGATCCATGCTATTAGCGAATCAAATCAAAACTGGTATACAAACGAAATCATAATGGAATTAATCGGTTGATAATAGGATCTGTAAGAGTTTTCCAATCGTTTGTTATTTCTAATTGGGGCAAACAAAATCGATTGAACGAAATCATTTCTTGAATTCATTTATTAGCCAAATTTTTTCATACAAATTCGACAGAGATAACATATGTCGATCTGAGTTTAACAAACTCGTTTTGAAAATTAAACTCAATAGAGTAGCATCCAATCTATTTTCAAAATGAATTCAACTCATAATCCAATTAAAACAAGAGCGAATCGAGCAGTTTGATTTTGACATAGTCTTCATGAATCAAACAGTTCCATGATTTCGGCGAAAAGATATTTTACACAGGTCAGATATAATCCAAATCCAAACGAAAATGTTGACAAAACAGAGTCGTTTTTTCAATAGACTACATCGTAATTATCAATCCAATTCAATCCTATGAAATCGTTTAAAAAATCAAATCATTAAATCAGGGTCGTTGTGATCCAACCAAAACGAAATCATATCAAATCAAAACATAGTCGTGCTCTAATTTTAGCATAAAAATCTCCCGTTCAGATCTAATATAAACAAAATCCAATAAAAAACAAACACTACTGATTTCGTTAACTCAGACCAACAAACAAACGAATCAAACCCAATGAAAACCAATCAATTGCTAAACTGGGCACGACCAAATCATTTACCAAAATCATCACTTCATTTATTTTTAGCAAAATGAAAACAATGTACAGGATCCACAAAACTATGACAGAGTCATTTCGAATGATGGATAGAGCTATTTGAAAACTCAAATCATTATATTAATCCTAGCAATTCACAAAACGAAAGTGATATCGAAATTCATACCTGGATGACGAGCAGACAATTTGATCATGACATTTTGGAATTCACGAAGGTTGTAGCCGATTCGACATTCCTAAATACGATGGAACCAGTGGTTTTCTTCTTCTTGTCATCAGTTTGAAGCTTATCCCTTTGGTTTGTCAATACTGTAAATTGGTTTTCCAATGATTTGATTTTCGACTGTAATAAGGGAACGTCTGTATAGTAGCGTTCCAACCACACATTACATTGGTCACATGACAATTGTCTGGGCTTCGAAATAACAGTCGAGGGTTTGGTAAAATCACTGAGGGTTTCACTAGGTAGATTGATCCCTGGGTAACTAGGATTGTTCCTTAGGAAAGGGGGTAAATTAGAAACGAAGTCATAGGGTGGCTCAAAGCACAAGCCTTGGGAGTAAGGGTACTCACTAGCTAGGAAGCGTTCGATGTCAGAGTCAGAATATTCACTGAGGATTATGGGCTTCTACTCAGCACTAGGTTTAGGTTTATTCTGGGCCAATATCGATATAAGTCGAGCATTCTTTTTACCTTTTCTGTCGACAGTAGGGTTACCTTTAACCTTTTTACTCACAGGATTTTTTATAGCCTCAACCTTGTCTGCTACAACGTCGGGTAGGTTGATATCAGGGTCGACCGAGGGTTTAGGAGAGGGTATAAGGACATGGAAGGCATAGGTGGTTCGACCTTAGTTTCACTAACCACAAGTTTTGCAATTTGGACAGGCTCTGTATCAGCAAAACCATTTCGAGATAAAAGCTAGCCAACTATCACCGTGAAGATTTAAGTGGTGAACAACGATCAGTCTGATTAGGTCGTGGTAGAACAAGCTACTCTAGGCCTTCTCTCGTTTAAAACTCTTATCCATTTTATAAAGGCTACGCTGGAAGTAGAATGGCATATTCAATGGATAACCCATGAAATTCATTAACAAATGAAGGTGATAAAGAAAAACCAGTCCATACCGACCCTCACAGGTCACGAATTGTTTAACCACTATCAAAAGATCATGCCACCTCGGTTTAAGCGTGGAAATCGACATACCTCTGTCACAGGATGTGACCTTTCGTGAGACGAACAATAGTGACCATGGCACCTCCTCGACTTTAGAGTTTTTAAACCAACGTTGGCCCATGGATGATAACCCTGTGGCAGAGCTGATGAAATCTTCATTGATTTTAAGTTGAATGTCACCTATCTTGGCCCTACACCCATCAAAAGTCAGGGCAAACTGTTGTGCAACAAATATATTAAAACCCTCAAACCTCTGCATGAATGTAAGCCAGCCATTATCTTCTAAGTCTTTTTGGGCATTATCGAACAGTAGCAAGGCTTGACTACCGTTCGGCTCAATTCGCACCAACGATGCCATGGAGAAGAGCACACGGTGGGCGATGTGAACGAACCAGGGTTTGAATCATAGTATACACAGGAGCAGAGTAATCACAGGCTTATCCAATGCTAGAGGTGAAACAGGGATAAGGGACAACATTAATGACATCGTGCGAAGGTGGTGGAGCTATTTCTGCCATGCAAAATAGTCATTACCATGGTACAACCGCCGGTGCTTTCAACTATTCAAATCACAACACATATGTGTTACAACTATTACATTTCAATCAATCAATTGAAACCTTTGGTAAGTGGATAAACCATTCGTGCAATCAAAAGTTATGCCATAGTTTTAAAACCAAACACATAAATTGAAACCAATACCAAGGGTTTGACGATTCACACCAAGGGTTTAAACCATAACACTAATGCTTTTTCATATAATCAATATGCCAAGTGAATTGATCAAATAACATGTAAATCCAATTGCCAATGCATCACAACTTCAATTACTCATGAAACGAAATTACATAATCAATCAAAGAATGTCCAATGAGTACATATCAAAAGGTTTTTCCAACTGCATAATGATAAGTAAAATGTAAACTCAATGGGCATATCGACAAGAATGATAACAACAATTCAGTGAAGATTTTAATGTGACTTCGAAAGACCAAGTTTTCACGCTTACAGTCGTGAAAACAAAAACGAAGGTAAGTATGTAAATAGCGTAAAAATAAAAGTGTCGTTTATTTGAGAATTGCGACGAAAATCGAGGTTTGCAAAACATTGGTGTAGGCAGCTTATAAGAATAGTAGAAAATGTGAATTGGTTGCCAACAAAAAGGGAACTCTAGGCTTGGCAAGGACAACAAGGAAGTTGCACAAAGCAACAGGAAGGATCTTTTATCCCAGGAGCCACTTATGTCCACAACACACAGACCCTCATTCCCCACACACCTGCTCCACCCCAGGAGAGTACACCTTCACTGCTACAATCCCATCAGCCAATACAACTCCCTTACCTTGAGCTTCAACAATAGACTGGACCAGAAGTCTCATAGTACTGTGGCTTCTACAGGACTCCCTTCCAGAAGAACTCACTTTCCAATAGACTCTCTCTCCTGGGAGAGCTTCTCACAAGTATCATAACAAGTCTTCAACTCATCTACAGTCAGGTATGGTTAACAGCAAAAAAAACATCAATATCAACAACAACAACAAAAGTTAATGGCAACAAGGAAAAATGGGTATGGACACCTGAACAGGAAACAACCTAACGCTAAGTCTCAAAACGACTCAGACACCTACAATTGTGTCAGGATTCATAGGAAACAGAAAAGGATGGATTCCCTGCTCTGGTTTCAAAAATGCGTGAAGGTAGGCAAGGGTCAAGTGCAGAGGCAAGAATGACGAATCGAGAAAATGGCAGGACAACCTTCTCGTGAGGGTCTCCTTCACTATGTGCATGTATGTAGATGCAGACGCAGAACAAAACCGGGTTCATGTGCAGGATGGGAGAATGGAAGCACCACTCAGGTGAATGATGGCATAATGACTCTCGAACCCCCCAACACAAGTTGATTCTTCAGCTTTGGCTACCTGATCCCAGATCGACATTTTTTTTCCTGGAGTTGCATGTGCTCCATTAATCCCATGTCCCATTTTCCAGGAACTTAGGATAACAAACATATAATGTTCACTTTAGTCTTCAGGAAATAATATTAAAATATTATTCCTCTAGAGGTAAGCCCCTAGATTATCACCTAGGACCAATACTTAGCCCCCTTTCCTTACCCTACCTAGTGAAGCTTAGTCCCCCATAACTCTTCTTCGTGGAGGGTCTACACACAACAATGTTTTTATTTTTATTAATGATGTACATAATTACATATACAAACAAAATATCAGGCTCCTGACTGTTGGTCACTATAATTGCTTAATTAATTTAAATAATCAAGTGCTACATAAATTGTCAACCCAGGGAAGTCTGTTTATTTCAAAGGCAACCACGCACTATATATGCTCAATTCCAAAAGCAACCTAGATTTGTAGTAAAGGAAACTATATTAGTCACACTTGCCTTGAATAAACTGAAGTTCTGACTTGAATTACAGGAAAGCAACCTACCTATTGCAGATCTTAAAGAGATGATAAAGAATCCTAGATTACATTAAAATAACAACTGCAACATGAAAGAACAACTATTCTGTAACTAGAGAAAAGGACCCTATTCCCAAGCAGGAACTCCAGCACCTTGTTCTGATTAACACACTTTCATGAAAACACTAATGCATAGAAGACTAACTCTATCTAACAGAGAATAGGACCCTTAATCCCTTCCATTAAGTAGGAACCTTTAGCACCAGTCTCTGATTAGCACACTCAGGAAATAATTGAAAGTTGACTACTTCTAACAGAGAACAAAACCCTTAATTCCTTCCTTTAAGCAGGAACCTTTAGCTCTAGTCTCTGATTGGCACACTCAGGAAAATAATTGAAAGCTAACTACTTCTAACGGAGAACAAAACCCTTAATTCCTTCCTTTAAGCAAGAACCTTTAGCTCTAGCCTCTGATTGGCACACAATAATTGAAAGATGACTAATTCTACAGAGAACAGGACCCTTAATCCCTTCCTTTAAGCAGGAACCGTTAGTACCATTCTCTGATTAACACACTCATGAAAATAATTGAAAGATGACTAATTCTACAGAGAACAGGACCCTTAATCCCTTCCTTTAAGTAGGAACCTTTAGTACCATTCTCTGATTAACACACTCATAAATCCATCACACAAGATTTCTAATTAAAATGATTATGAACTTCGTGAAAATAATGTAACATTCAATAAAACAAAGTTCTTAACAAGACAGAGTTCAGTAGTGTTTCAACAAAGCAGAATTCATTAAAAGTAGTGTTTCAGTAAGACAAAAGTTAATCAAGGCATAAACAGAAATCACACTAACACACTATAAAACTAACGGGTGAATCTTGTGAAGAAGGTGGGCCCTCCCTTCTCACAAGATTCCCCTGAGACGAAAAGGATAGAGAAGGATGCTCAAAACAGTCTTTTATTCATCTATCAATGTATCATATTACAATCTGAAAATGAAGTACGTCTGTCTCTCTGAAACTTTCTTAGTACAAAAACTGGATCCTTTCGAATGATGATTTCCTCTTATTTAAAGAGGGAATCCCTTCGATACAATTGATCAAAAATTATAGATGTATATCTGAGTCCTATTCTTAGTCATATCGACTTTCTAAGCCAGAATAGGACATCCTAGTCTCTCGCAACAAAATGCTATTACGAGTGTTGAATGAGGTGTTTTTGTTACGGCTGGAGTGACAGTTTCTTGTTGTTGTTGCATGTTGTTTCGGCACCACAAATCATGGGCTGTTTCAGCCACGGGATTTGCGCTCTTGACTGTTTCAGCATTTCTCATGTAGCAGCGATGGTTGGTGCTTGGCTCATGGTGCAACTGTTGTAGTCAATATGTGTGAGTTATTGTTGACCGCGGACTATGTAACGACTTCCTTTGTGTTTCAGCATTGTCGGTCTTGGGTTGTGTAATGGCTTCCTCTGTGTTTCAGCATCGTGACCATGAACTGTGTAACAAATTCCTCAGCATCGTAAATCATGAACTGTGTAACAGCTTCTGTGTTTCAGCATCGTCAACCATGGACTGTGTAACAGCTTCTGTGTTTCAGCATCATCGACTATGGACTGTGTAACAACTTTTGTGTTTCAACATCGTCGACCATGGACTGTGTAACAGCTTCTGTGTTTCAGCATCGTCGACCATGGACTATGTAACAACTTCTGTGAATTGATATTTCAGCAACAGGCCTCAAATGCTAATCTGCAGTTTGAACTGTTTCAGCACTTATACATTTCTAATCAATGGTTAAGTATGAGAGTGATGTAAAATATTATGCAAAACAGA
>SNQJ01S0125131.1:0-13417 GCA_010110895.2 Picea sitchensis | reverse complement strand
CACGGCATCATGTCTGAACATTGTTTGCGACACTAATAATCAACTTGCGACACTTGCGAAAGTTGTAGGGAAGATGCGACACTTACGACGACTGATAGGGACAATGCAACACTTATCCATCTGAGCAATTTTGACGTGTAACACTAATTAAAATGATTATGAACTTCGTGAAAATAATGTAACATTCAATAAAACAAAGTTCTTAACAAGAAAGAGTTCAATAGTGTTTCAGCAAAGCAGAATTCATTAAAATTAGTGTTTCAGCAAGACAAAAGTTAATCAAGGCATAAACAAAAATCACACTAACACACTATAAAACTAACGGGTGAATATTGTGAAGAAGGTGGGCCCTTCCTTCTCACAAGATTCCCCTGAGACGAAAAGGCTAGAGAAGGATGCTCAAAATAGTCTTTTATTCATCTATCAATGTATCATATTACAATATGAAAATGAAGTATATCCTTCTCTCTAGAACTTTCTTAGTACAAAAACAGGATCCTTTCGAATGATGATTTCCTCTTATTTAAAGAGGGAATCCCTTCGATACAATTGATCAAAAATTACAGATGTATATCTGATTCCTATTCTTAGTCAGATCGAATTTCTAAACCGGAATAGGACATCCTAGTCTCTCGCAACAGAATGCTATTATGAGTGTTGAATGAGGTGTTGCTATTACGGCTGGAGTGACAGTTTCTTGTTGCTGCTGCATGTTGTTTCGGCACCGCAAATCGCGGGCTATTTCATCCACGAGATTTGCGCTCTTGACTGTTTCAACATTTCTCATGTAGCAGCGATGGTTGGTGCTTGGCTCACAATGCAACTGTTTTAGTCAATCTGTGTGAGTTGTTGTTGACCGCGGACTATGTAACGACTTCCTTTGTGTTTCAGCATCATCAGTCCTGGGCTGTGTAACGGCTTCCTCTGTGTTTCATCATCGTGACCATGAACTGTGTAACAGCTTCCTCAACATCGTAAATCATGAACTGTGTAACAACTTCTGTGTTTCAGCATCATCGACCATGGACTGTGTAACAACTTCTTTGTTTCAGCATCGTCGACTATGGACTGTGTAATAGCTTCTGTGTTTCAGCATCATCGACCATAGACTGTGTAACAACTTCTGTGTTTCAGCATCGTCGACCATGGACTGTGTAACATCTTCTGTGAATTGTTGTTTCAGCAACAGGCCTCAAATGCTAATCTACAGTTTGAACTGTTTCAGCACTTATACATTTCTAATCAATGGTTAAGTACGAGAGTGATGTAAAATATTATGCAAAACAGATTAAACGTAAAGTAATGAGAAGGGGTGTTGTATACCTTTGGAATGATAATATAAAGTGATAATATGAGTTTAAATGTGGGTGATCAAGAGTGTAATAGTGGAAAAAAGTATGGGCAAAAAGGTACATTGTGTGGTCCTAACACTGGCCTTGGAATCTACCTCACCAACCTAATAAACACTTAATTCTTTCAACTTACAACCACTTGGCTCACCAGCCTATAAGAAAAATTACAATTCAAAAGGGGCTCGACCTTGGGGTATTACAACAAGTAAATTGACCTTACAATTTCCAATCAATCCCCTAATCATGAGGAGTTATACATACAAATCTTAGTCTCTCTTATATATATATAAACAAAATTTATCATTTCTAGGGTTCCAACAACCCATACTAGATTCCTTTAACCACGGGGGAATTTCGTAAGAGTCTTATCCCTCATATAAAAAACCATCATAAATTCCAGAGGCTCAATCTTCCCATACTTAGAGGAAACATTACAATCACTAGTTCATCCATCCTTTGGGCTTATCCAACTCTTAACAAGACTCTGTCATTTCCAACCATTCACATTTAGGTTCAACCATTAGTGCTTGTCAACACATTCCCACTCCCATAGGAGTAGCTATCATAAAGAAATAATATGTTCCTTTTGTTGCAAATTATCATGTAACTTTTCTGCTGTAAGAAATTCCAAAACGCAATTTCAATCAAGGAGCTTGTGCAGATAATAGATTAAATTTTTCCAACATAGAGGAACTCTTTCTAACATGCTTGTCTTGGCCTTGTTACACTAGTCCTAGGACTTATTTATGGCCCATCCAAACCTAGTGTTGTTGCCTACTCTGATACCACTTTGTAAGACACCCAACCCCCTAAGTACCTTTTAAGGGATGGGGTAACAAAACTTTCACTTTTTCTTAACCCTCTCCAAGCCTCATCTAGAGGGTACCATCATTTTCTTCTCGTCGAGAGATTTCCATTGAATGTAGCCATGCTTAAAATCAAGCTCTAGATCATAAGTTACAACCTTTCCAAAGTTTCTAGACTCTCATTTATTGATTCCTTTTTAGTTCCATGTGAAAACCACAAAGTTCCTCACTACTCATTTCTCTCGGCATGACACTGGCGTGGAACCTTCCACCTATCCCATATGATTCCCGAGTCCGATGGTTTGGATCTATGGAGATTTACTTCTTCATCAGAGTCTTCCATCAGGGTTAGAAGATTCCCGGTGCATAAGCCACTCTGACAGACTCTCTCTGACCACACACACTCCGACAGATTTAACCTACATATCCAACAACCCTCGATGTTGGGACAATCAACAGCTTCGATTTATTTAGAGTCTCAAACTTTCATGAAGTTTAACGATCCTTCTCATGCTCCAACTGCACTTAGCTTATGTGGGGCCCTTGCAGATCTATGAATGAGATTGAATATCGCCTGCCTCCTTGGTCACTACTTCCACCATGTAACTGTCTCCTGACATGACATGTGGCTCAATACTCACTCAACACATGGACCCATCATGATGTGCCACATCAACATAGGGTACAAAGGCTCGCTTGACTAGAGATTGACACTTGTCCATTTCTTATAAACTGATTAAGTTACTTAATCAATATTTTCTTAAAATACCACTCCTCGGTATTCTATTATTTAATCCTCATTAGGGATAATTAGTATTCATTAGTTAAATATCCCACATAAACACATTTTTACTTAGCCTAATAAACTGGCCCTATAATTAATGAGGATTTACTTTCTCTCTCTTTTCCTTGGGAATGGTTTAGTGCTGATTTAAATATCCAGGTTATAAACACATTATAATTCAATTAATTGATTATATCATAATAAAATTAATTGCATTATAAAGCACCCAAATTATTTTATAATGTACTTAGATCCATCGTAAAGAACCCAAGCTGCATTATAATAGTCTTTATTATATTTCAAATAAAGTGCATCGGGATTTCATACCCCAAAAACATGGTGAAACTTATTTGCCTTACGAAATCCACTGGAAGGAAAATTAGTGTTTAATATTGTAATACCTCAAGCCCTCAGATCCGAGATTTCGCACACCATTCACGTGCGCCCTTCTTATTTCTCCAACAACCAAGCTTCGAAAAGGGTTAAGGAATTATATTTTATTTAATTTCATCTTACCTCAACTATTTCGCACCTCCTTCATGTGCACCCTACTCATTTCTCCAATGACAAATCTCTGAAAAGAAAAGTATTTAATATTATAATATATAACCATATAATACTTAGGCCATTGCACTCTGAGCTCTTTTCACTCTGATTGTGTGCTCCCATCTCTTTCCTCTGATGATCAAACTCTGAAAGGAGAGTGTTTAACATTATAATATATATGTGTGTGTGTGTAGACTTATAATACTAAGTTCATCACACTTGAGCTCTTCGCACTTCGACAATATGCTCCCTTCTCCTTTCTCCAATGTCCACACTCCGAATGGGTTTGATATTGACCTTTAATATTATAATATTTAACAATAATACCATAGGCCATCATACTCCGATCCATACATCCATTCTCTATTCTCTGATGGCCATGCTCCGAAATAAGTTTTTGGCTATTAATATTTATATGTCAAAGAAAAAAGGGAAAATTATATTTTCTAGACTTTCAAAATATTTAGAAATAAAAAATACATTATCAAGAAACTCCTTCAGGAGCGGAGAATGGCTTGTGCAAAGCATAATATTAAAACTAGGAAAAATTAACATGGTTTATTCCTTTGCATGGAAGGGGGGGATTTCGAATCTCCTATTTCTCACGCATGAGACCAAAATTTATAAATTTTAATATATAACTCTCTCATCTTATTATCCCAATTATTAAGACATTTAACTAGTAATTTTGGAAATTTACCAGTGGTTACCATTCTTTACCATTCCTTAAATATTTGTTCAGAAACACACACACATATAAATATATAATTTCATACAATTTTATTTATTTAAATTCTTTTCCAGAACATTGCATTTCTTAGAGGTAAAATTATTCATGGTAAAACTATGGTTTTACCATAAATTATTGTCCTCTTATTTTGATCCAGATGGATATCGGTGGCCACCCACCTATTCCACTGGCTGGAAAATAGTTTTCCACCTTGGCAGTTTTTCGGGTTCCAAACTTCTGGGACCGGTTTGAGGCCCTAAACGACGTTTTTTGGGGATTTGGGGCCCAGGTATATATTGAAGGAATTAACCTAGGCTAGTCGAAAATTGTTCTTCTCAGTTAGACATTTCCAACGGGCTATTGTGCACCTAAAACGAAGATCGTATGCAAAAGTTACGACCCCGAGAAGTTGATGTACTAACTTACAAAAACGGGGCCCACATGACTTTTGGTGCTTCATCTCCTAGGGTTAGGTTTTTGGATGTCTAGGGTTTTTGACATTCTGGTTTATTATAAAAGGATTTCAGATCCTCATTGTAACCATCTTCTTGCGAATGCGAGTAGCCATCACATATCTTCTTAGCGATAAGCTACCACCATTCTAGCGAGTCTTTCACTCTGTATTTTCACAGTCTCTGTACATTTCTTTCATTAATAGAAATCATGTATTAATGTATCTCTATGTTTATGGTTGCATCTCAGATACATTTCTGTTATATTATTGTATATCCAAGATATCTCTGTGCATTTATTTATTATATCTCCACTCTCATTTTGTGCCAAAAATAATCTGGATCAATGGTATCAGAGCAGGATGCTCTTGACCGGTTTTCAGTGCATGTCCCCGATAAGGTCTGAGTATAGCAAGTTGGGTCTTGAGCTTGTCTCTCTTGAGGACAATCACTCTCACACACCCAAGAAACCCTCAATGGTGGAAGAAAATAAAAATGACGGAGCAGATTATTCTATCAATCTGTTGCTTGAGAAATCTCTCACGCGACAGAGGGATGAAATGATGGAGAATTTTTCCCACATACTTCAACATCTGTCGATAGTAGCAGGTGCATATTCATTAAGCGACCACTTTGGAGGCACCTTGCCTTTCAAGGTACAAGTTAATTTTGATATTCCTGTATTTGAAGGACAGATAGATGAAGAAGCCCTAGACAAATGGTTAAAGCTGCTAGACGGTTATTTCTCTATTCACAATTTTTCCGACAGAGAAAGGATCACCATCACACTCCTTAAATATCTCCCCCATGTCAAACATTGGTGGAAAACTTACTGGGAGCAGAGTTCCACAGAGAATTCTAGTATATATGGGGTCGAGCCCACTTGGTATTTTTGTGTGGATGTGGTAAAGGAACAATATTACCTTGCTGGAAACTATGAGGACCAATACATGAGATGGACCACACTGCGTCAAGAGAGGGGCCAAGCAGTTCTGGAGTTCACCAATACCTTCCATACCTTGCACACCAAGATGGGTATCAAGGACTCTGAACAACATTTGTTTCTAAAATACTGCGGGGCTCTACACAGATACATCCAAACTGAAATGGATTTTCTGGACATCTCATCACTCGAGTTTTCTTATCGATATGTTGTTAAAATCGAGTAGAATTTTAAGCACTGGAACAAACGGGATTTTGGATCTACAAATACGCAACAACCAAAGTATGAGAAAGACAACCCTAATAAACAACTTCCTGAAAACCAGTCTAAGCCATAGGAAAAGAAGGGTCACGAAAAGACGAAGAAGGACACTGGAAAATGGTGCGATTTCCACAAAATCCCTTGGCACAACACCAATGAATGTCTCTCAAAACAGTCATTGGTGGCCGAGATCAAAGACAAGAAGACAAACCCTGATTCAAAATTCGATTCTAAAAATACTGGTAAAAGATAGATCATCGACGCAAACCCCATTTCTATTTTTGTGACCGCAACAATTCAACTAGAAGAACCAACAGATCCTAAAGAGGGGGAGCTCATTTTTCATTCACATATATGGATGAAGGGGAATCCACTGAATTTTATTGTTTATAGCAAAAGCCATAAGAACCTCATCTCAGCAGAGGTCATCAAATAGTTGGGATTGTCGACAACACCACACCCACAGCCATACAACATTGGGTGCCTTCGCCAAGGATGATATCTTCGTGTCATCCAGCAATGTCGATTGTCATATGGCATCCAACCATTCAAGGATGATGTATTATGTGATGTTTCCCCACTATATTTATGTTATGTTCTCTTGGGCCAGCCATTTATGTGGAAGCGCCATGTTGTTTATGATTCTCGACCCCGTAGTGTCATTGTTACTTTGGGGGGTCATATTTACATAATACCAGAGGTAGTTCCAACTATTGTCCCACCTAAATAGTGCCACTAGGTAATATCTCATACTACAAAATTCAGCTTCTTCACAATCTGTTCAAAAGGTGAACAGGAGGATACTGCAGCCACTACAGCCTCGGCCCAAGAACCTTTTATCCAACAGAAGCGAGTCAATAAGACTGCAACAAAGCGTAAATATTTCATCTGCATAAAAACATCTCATGTAGCCTGACCGGTTGAACAGATTCAACCCCGCTAACAACTGGTTCGTGACATCCTTCCACAAACCAAGCAACACGACGTCTCCACCAAGGCATGCAACTCACCAAGATTCAGATTCAGCAAACGCTTCCCCCTCTCCCTCGGGAACTCAATGAAATGGAGACCATTTCTTCTTAAGGAGGGAGGATTTATCCAGGTGGATATTAGTGGCCATCCACCTATTCCACTGGCTTGAAAAACAGTTTTCCACCTTGGTAGTTTTTCGGCAGTTTTTTGGGTTCCAAACTTTCGGGGACGTTTTGAGGCCCTAAATGACGTTTTTTGTGGATTTGGGGCCCAAGTGAATGCCAAAGGAATTAGCTTGGGCCAGTCAAAAATTGTTCTTCTTGGTTAGACCTTTCCAACGACTATCGTGCATCTAAAACGGAGATCGTATGCAAAAGTTACAACCCCTGGAAGTTGATGTACTAACTTACCCAAATGGGGCCCACATGACTTTTGGCGCTTCATCTCCTAGGGTTAGGTTTTTGGATGTCTAGGGTTTTTGACATTCCTATTTATTGTAAAACAATTTCAAAGCCTCATTGTAACCATCTTCTTGTGAATGCGAGTAGTCGTTGCATCTCTTCTCAGAGATAAATTGACCCCATTCTAGCGAGTCTTTCACTCTATATTTTTACAGTCTCTATACATTTCTTTCATTAATAGAAATCGTGTATTACTATATCTCTGTGTTTATGGTTGCATCTCGAATACATTTATTTTATATTATTGGATATCCACGATATCTCTGTGCATTTCTTTATTATATCTCCACTCTCATTTCATGCCGAAAATAATCCGGATCATATTTTCATGCATTTCTTTGTTATTTTCAAGGAATATTTACTATTTCCAAATATTTCCCTTTTGGACATTAATATACTGTGTAATTCCTGGTAAAAATTCCTCTCTTACCAAATTCTAATGGGACTTAATTAATCACAGTGCTTCAAATTTTAAATTTCATTTAATTTCCAATTAAGAACTTAAATTCTCATTTTTCATTCTTTTCTTGTTATTTATTTTTGAAATACTTTGCCTCTCTTCAACAATTGGCTTATTCTCTTATGGCCAAATAGGGGTATGAAATTCCTTCTAATTCTGAAGCCTAGCATATTTTCCAGGCCAATAGAATGGCCATGGATAGCTTACTAGTCTTCAAGTTTATATCAGTAATTGCATTCCCTATTACCAAATTGTTCTGTAAGGGATTTAGTGGCTTGGTATTTTACTAGTAACTTAGGAATTTGTTTACATAGATTATTATAAGTGACCAACAAACAATTTGTTCATACTTTGAGTGACAAACAATTACTATCAACTTCCCTTTCCAAACAAACACAGGTAGAAAACGAACAATAGAATATGCTTTTCCAAACCTTCTTTTAGATTTCATAGCCAACCAAACAATTAGAGTGACAACTCCACCATTTGAATAGAATAAATAACACATGAATTCTATAATGTTAAATAAATTTGTCATGGCAATACAAGACACAAAAAACACTTATCTGAAATTTAGAAATTGTTGGAAATTGTTGAAGGGTGTGCCACTTTCCACCCAACCATAGGCACAACTGATCTTGGTGTTTTCATAGCTGGCCACCCCCTAGCTAGAGTATGATTCCATGAGAGGAAATTATTTTACTCAGCATAATAGAAAAGATGAATTCTACTTTCCTTCACCTACAAGAACTCAACAATCCAATTCTTCAATCCACCAAGCAAGGGGGTTGCACTTGCCATAAGGAGCTTCAACAATTTTCATACACAACTGTAACATTTCGGGTTTTGAGCCTCATATTAAATAATGTATTTTGTTAATCCATGAAAGGCCTGTAACATACCCAGCCACCCACAAGTCAGGTACGTTACCTGCAAGCCCACCCTCAGACTTCTTTGTCTTACAGATACCTTTTTTAGTCATTAAGGATGAATAAGATAACAGATTTAATAACATGCACAACAATATCCAGGAAGAATGCATAATCTAAAGATTACGTTAAACAATAATTAAATATACACAGTGGAAATACATTCATACACATGTAGATGATAATTAAATTACACAACGGAAATAAATTCATACATAGGTAGGGATATCACGACAGAGGGCACTTATCTTTATGAAATATGACACCAATTGGCTGCAGACCAAGTAAGTTCAACCCAACTGTAGACACCGCTGCTCCAAATATCAATAATAGTGTCACCCCTGAGCCATGGATATGAATCCACAAGGATGGTTCTAGAGTGTACTTGGGTTCCCAAACCATTCATCTCTCAATATCTCACAGGTTTCTCGACACCCACAACAATCCAAGTACCCAGCTCTCTTCTACCCATCCTATGCCACCTGAGAGAATGGACCTCCACCCTTCTCTGTCACGCAGTCCCTCAGGCAATCCTTCTCCTTCCTGCCAGGTCTTCCAACACAGATGGTCCATAATCTCAATGTTGGAACTCTCAAGACTCATAGTTGTGAGAAAACTAGGGCACATGCCCATGCATTTCAAACATGTAGGCCCCAGGTCACAGCTGGATCACACCCACAACCACTATAACCAACTATCTCGTGGCTAATTCTTCAGTAGCTCTATTTTCTTTCACTTTTCCAACCAAGATGCAGGTGAGGATGGGTCGATGAATGGGTCAGGGAGTGCATGGGAGTGTGTGCATGGGAGTGTGTGAGGGAAGAATGAGTGAGTGAACGGGAAATCATCGATCAAGTCACTAATCCAACCCTGCATCAGACCAGAGGTGGGTTTAAGTAACCTCATGGGGAAAACAAGAACCTCCTGGCCTTCCCCAAGAAGTTCACATAACTAATCCCCTCCCTTAGACAAAAAGGGTAATAAGAAAATAGGAATAACACTTAGTCCCTCAAGATTCCTCTCTTGTGGAATCATATCCCCCTATAACTCTAGTCCTTGTCCATCTAACATCCATCGATGTGTTTATTATTATTAATGATCAAAACATTACATTTTTTGGGCATACTAGCCCTTGAATAATTGTCTCGGCACTCTATCCTCTTAGCATTGTAACAATACACTATTTAAAATGGGGGTTCAAAACCTGGGGTGTTACATCCCCCCCTCGCCTTATTTTGGCACTGTCCTCAGTGCATATACAAAACATAGATCAAAATCTCAAATTTATTCAAAAATATGCAGGTACTCTACCCGCATGGCATATTCATGCTCCTAGGTAGCTTCTTCATGATCGTAGTAGGTCCACTGAAATTTTATCAGTTCTATAACTCAATTCTAGAGCATTTTAACTTTTTTGTCCAATACCCGCACTAGCTGAACCTGAAAGTCTCCCTCCATCTCTACCGGAATCAGATGCCAATCAATAATATGGTTAGGATCATGTACATATTTCTTTAGTAAAGATACATGAAATACATTATCCACATTCATGGAAGTAGGCAATGCAAGCATGTATGCAACTGGCCCTATTATGTCCAATATTTCAAATGGACCACATAATCTGGTTGCCATCTTTGTACAACTACCCAATTTCAAAGAGATTTTCTTGGGATTCACTTTCAAAAGTACATGATCCCCTACTTTAAATTCTTTAGCTATCATATTCTTGTCTACATAAACTTTTTGTATATCTTGAGCTGCCTTTAAATTCTTCTTAATCTTGACCACCTAGTATTCCATGTCCTTGAGCAACTCTGGCCCAAGTACCATCCTATATGTTGGGTTGTCCCAACTCACTGGAGTATTTCATTTCCTACCATACAAGGCTTCAAATGGTCTCATTCTCAATGAAGCTTGATACCCATTGTTATATGAAAATTCACCCAAGTGTAAGTAATATTCCCACTTAGATGGCTTATCCATCACATACATTCTCAGCATTTCTTCAATTATTCGATTGACCCTCTCTGTTTGCCCATATGTCTGGGGATGATATGTTGTGATAAAGTTTAGATTTGTGCCAAATCCTTTAAACAATTCCCTCTAGAAATTGGAGGTAAACTTTGTATCTCTGTCTGAGATGATTGTCCTAGGTATCCCATGCAACCTAACAATTTCCTTCATGAAAAAATCTGCAATATTAGTTGTTGTATGTGTTGTCTTCACAACCACAAAATGAGAAACCTTTGTTAATTTGTCAACTACCACCATGATTGAATTGTGTTGCTTATTCATTATGGGTAATCTTATGATGAAATCCATGGTGATCACTTCCAATTTATTCTCTGAGATCGACAATGGTTGCAACAACCCTGCTGGGTGCCTATGCTCATCCTTCACCTTCTGGCATTCCATACATCAAGTGATGTAATCAGCAACATCCTTCTTAATTCCTGGCCAAAAGAACTGGCTTCTTACAGTTGTAATTGTTTTCTGGTAACCTGGATGTCCAGCATAAGGAACATCATGCATTTCCTTCATAACCAAATTCCTTAGTTCTCCATAACTAGGAACATAGATTCTATTTTTATGCATGAGTAATCCATCTTCCTTTATCTCGTACTCCTTTACTTTATGTTGTACACTTCCTTACTGTAATTTTTCCTTTACTTGTAGGTAATGATGATCTATAACAAGACCATCTAAAATTTGTAGTGGTGTTGTTTGGATTGACCAATGCACCAGTTGTCTTCAAGTCTGATGAGATGCACTCTTCTACTAAGTGCATCAACAAATTTATTCTCCTTTCCCTTGATATGCTTGATATCGAAGTCATATTCACTTAAAAATTCCAGCCATTCATTAAGCACATGAAGAAAATTGGTGCATTGGTCAGTCCAAACAACACCACTAAAAATTCATAATGCCCATACTTGGTCCTAAAGGTTGTCTTATGAATGTCTTCTTCTTTGATTCTTACTTGATGGTATCCTTCCCTCGGGTCAATCTTTGAAAATATATTTTCTCCTATTAGCTGATAAAAGAGGTCCTAAATTCGGGGTAAAGGATACTTGTTCTTTATAGTGTACTTGTTCATCTGTCGAAAGTCAATACACAACCTCGAGGTTCCATCCTTCTTTTTGACAAAAATTACTAGTGCTCCCCAAGGTGAGACACTTGGACGTATGTACCATTTCTTCAACAATTCTTCCAACTCCATTTGTAATTCTTTTAATTCTGGTGTGCTCATTCTGTAAGGTGTTTTCGACACCAGGGAATCTCCTGGCACTAAATAAATTGAGAAATCTATCTCCCTTATTGGTGGCAATCCAGGTATTTCTTGGAATACGTCTTCAAATTCCTGTAGCACCGAGAAATCTTCGAGGCTTGGCCCCTTTGTATCAAATGGCTCCTCCACATGAGTTGTATACAGTTGAAATCCTTTTCTAAAACATATTTTCAGCTGTAAGGCTGAAATCTCCCTTATAGAGATGGGTCTTGGAACTCCTTTCACAATGCTCTATTTTCCATTTCCATCAAGACATGTAAATGTTTTGTTATGAAAATCTAGGACAACATGATGCATGTCCAACCAATCCATCCCAATCAGAAAATCATAAGACCCCAATGGTATGATATTTAGATCAGTACTAGTATTCACGCCATTAAGACTTATGGAACAACCTTTGACCATATCATGGATTCTTCTTTTGGTTCCAGTGGCTAACTGAACCAAACTTGCTTTTCCAAGTTTTTCTCCAAATGTAATCTATCCAATATATTAGGATCAATGTAACAATGGCTTTCTCTTGAATCAATCAAAATAGCAACAGGATGATTTATTATCTTACCTTCCACCTTGATCACATTGGACTGGTACTCTTCTTTTCGATCATTTAAAGTTGCATAGATTCTTCCCATATCTCTGACTGTTGTAGCCTCTTAGATGTTGTGCAGAGTATTCACTATGTCCTTTCTGTGTTGGATATATTTGAACATGTGATCTTCTTTGCATCCCTAGCATTGGATTGGTGGTCTTCCCCTTCTTCCCAAGGAATCTTCCTTCTTGAAATCCCCTTTAGCATACTGATCTTGATGATCTCTATTTCACTCATTCCTATTGAAGGGAGGTTTGAATCCTTTCCTCCTTTAATTGAACTTCACATTCGTCTCATCCTTCCAAGATTTCTACAGGGATTATCTTCCCTGGCCTTGCTCATACAGGTATTTAACCTTCCTGATGGCCTCAGTCAAGGTCTTGGGTTCATGATACTTGATAGTTTCCTTATATAAGGATGGAAATCCACTTAGAAATCTTTATATTTTCACCTTCTTGTCACCAATGAACCTGACATACTTTAACAATACCAAGAACTTCTTCTCATATTTTTCCATATTCATGCTTCCCAACCTGAGTTCAAATAACTCCTTCATTTTCTTGTCATAGAAAATCTCTGAGAGGTGCTCCTTCTGGAAGTACTTCTTGAATTGTTTCCAAGTGATCCTATTTCATCAACATGCTCCACTTGCTTCAGTTGATCCCACCACATTGCATATTTCCTGTGTAAATGGTAGGTGGCAATCCTGGCTTCCAGGTTTGATGAATAGTTATGTTGGATTACTGAGAGGGGGGGTGAATCAGTAATAGAGAAATTTAACCATATAATCCAAGTGTTATATCAATGAAGCATTATTATCCAATAACTGCAGAGTAAATAAGC
>SNQJ01S0125130.1:10733-23264 GCA_010110895.2 Picea sitchensis | reverse complement strand
CCCTACCCTCTATATGTATATATGTATGGGGATGGATACCAACTATCTTCATTAAATTAAAATATCAACTATATTTTACCTCTACAAACAAAAAAATATAGATAAATACCTTATGATAATAAAGTTAATAGGAGTAAAATTCCTAATAACTCTTTTATTGATGTATGAAACTTTATTTCACCTCACATGTCTCAATCGATATTGTAATTTAAAATTACTCAACATCCTTCAATTACTTTATATGGGTGCTCTACGTGTCGATGTTTAATGAGAGATGTATGTATATTATGTATATTATTCATCATGGCCCTCAAATTATATGGGTGCTCTATGTGTCGATGTTTAATGAGCAATCTATGTATATTATGTAGATTCTTCACCATGGCCCACTAAATTTGAGGGGTTTTTATTTTTTAAAATACATCCTTATGATTCTCATCGAATTTGTGGATTTTATGTTTTTCTAAAATCATAAATTTATTGGGTTGAGAATATCAGCATCCAAGCTACACACGCGGGCCTGACAAAAGTCGTTGATTACTGGCAAGACAATCCAACAAAGGACACCTGGCGATGCTGGCACTCAAATAGGGAGCACCTGAACCTAGAGACGCACGTGGACCTAAGACCCTGGCAGGAAGAAATGGCCAAAAGAAAAATCCCCAAAATTACAGGAGAGGATATCCTACGATGGGGATACTCGCCACAGGGCACATTCAGCATACGAGAGGCTTATGCCATCAAAACTCACTCAGACCCTCTACCCACAGGGAAGGTTTGGAGAAAAATCTGTGGCCTTAAACACTGGCCAAAAATTACTCTCTTCCTTTGGCTCATCACCCATTCGAGCATTCTCACCTGGGACAACCTCTCAAAAAGAGGATTTGTTGGCCCGTCTATCTGCATGCTTTGTGGAGAAGAAGCTGAGACCATGAATCATATCCTCAACACTTTCCCCTACACTGCTCAAGTCTGGGATCAAAGTGCGCTAATTATGCGCACCTCAGATCGCAAAAGATACAACATCATTGACACTATCACGAAATGGAGAGACCAAGTGTTTCAATATCCCCTTCTAAACTATATTTGGAAACTTCTTCCAGGCTTCATTCTCTGGTAGGTGTGGAAAGAAAGAAATAGAAGTCTCTTCCGAAATGACCACCTCTCGTGGCACCACTACTGGAACCAATGTCGCCTCAACATTTTGGAAACTATCAGCCTTCAGCATTGGACTGAAAAAGATCTTATCATCACTCCCACAGAACTTCTGATCCTCTAGTACTGGANTGATGGGGCCTCCAAAGGCAACCCAGGAGTAGCAAGATATGGAGTGGTCTTCCACAACCACCATGGACACATCCTTCTCATTAACGCAGGCTCCCTTGGTCACACTACGAACAATGCAGTGGAACTTTGGAGGCTCACCAGAGGACTGCAATTAGCCATTGAGAATAGCTTCACCAAGCTGATTGTAGAAGGCAATTCCCAAATCATTATCAATCTCTTCAGCAGAATCTTAAATGGAGCGGACCCAAAAAGAATCTCACCCAGCTGGAGACTCTCACATGGGCTAAAGACTATAGCGGATCTTTTGCAACCCAATCAAGCCTTTATACCTGCACACATCAGGTGAAAGGCGAACCAAGTAGCAGATGAACTGGCTAATCTGGGGACTAATTGGGATGGACCGGATCTCCTGTGCAAAATGTCCCTCAACCCTCCACACCCTATTCTCCAGCATTGCATTCGTAAGGCTGCAGCAGTGGAAAAACCCCCAGATGGGGTGTTAGTGCGGGCCACATGGCAGGATGAGGAGGAGAGTTCAGGCCAGTGCGGCAGGGGACCATGTGTCGAGCTCGTGCCAAGACCCACCGCCTAATCCATGCATTTAATCACCTCTATGATGTCCATTGCACCATTAACGATGGTGCGCCCGACTACCATTGTTGTCTCCTCCATGGCTTCTCTATTTGCAGGTGACATTAACCCTTGCATGCATCCCGACCCTCTTATCCCTTAGCCGCCCAGACCTAGCTTACTATGGTTTCCATTCTTCATGGTTCTTATTTCCTTCAGACTTCTCCAGGCTCTCCACATCCATCCGGGACTCTCCTCTCAGTTTTGCCTTCCCTGCGAGCTCAGAATGTCGCAGCAAAGAGGGAGGCCAAGGAGAGGATCTCCATGGCATCCTCCTCAGCCTCGAGTATCTGTTTCTCCGCCTGGCTCTCCCTCTACACACTCCTCGCAGCCCTCGCAGCCCAAGCTAGAACCTATCGCCTCCTCTACCCCGCCTGCCTCCCGATTTGAAGGTCTGGTCATCACTGACAGCTCGTTGGGATCTCTCTCACGATTTCCTGCAACTCCTGCGAATTCCCTAACCAGCGGGCCTTCTATTGCACCGGTAGCCTGCCCCTCCCGCCCACCCTTGGAGGTGCCACCCTTTCTTCGAAATGCCCAGCACAGGCCGCACTCTTCCATCGACTCCATCCCCGACTCCCAGCTGCAGGACAGCCTGGCCACCCTCTATGGGCTGGTTTTTGATCTTCGGCAAGGATTGGAGGACCTTCATTTCCGACTGCAACTTTTAGATGGGAAAACCTCGGCTCTCCTTCAGATCCTTTCCACCTTCCAGGGGGCTTTCCACTCCACTCCAGAAACAGTGGTAGAAACAGATCTGCCCCATGCAGAGCCCGTCGACAGGAATGAACAGGTGAAACAGCCATAAGGTGGCGACTTGGTGCAGGCCACGCACGGAGACACGGAGGTTGCGGCAGCTATGGGCGTCCACACGCACAATCCATCCGGAGTCACTCTGCCAGCTACCAACCTGGAAGGGGGAAACTTGGATGTTGACATGAAAATGGAAGGGAAAGGGACACCCGTCGAAGAGGAACCTTGGGACGCGGCATACCAAGCCACCTGGCCAGGTTATTTGCCAAGTGTCTGACCCCTCTGGGGATCTGTTATTTTCACTAGTTTATTTTCTTAGTTGTAGCCTAGTCAGATTAGCTCTGTTTATCTAAGACTGTTAGACTGTAAAATGCAGACTTAGCTGGCTGGCTAAACTGGTTTCCCCATTCTTGGGGAAGTTCGGTAACTACAGCACGGTTGTTTTCAAGCTTCTGCAACTCTAGTCTGGATTTTGAAGGCTCTTTATATATAAAATCTCTTACTTACAAAAAAAAAAATCATAAATTTATTTATAAATTCTTCCTAATTTTTAGTTTATAATGAAATCATGATTTGGAAACCATGATTTATTAATTTTTAAATTATTCCTAACTTTTAGGATATAATGAAATCATGATCTCAAAACCATGATTGATTTATTCTCGAATTGTCAAAAAAGTAACATATTTTTCTTTTCTCTTTAATCTTCCCATCTTAAATTGTTTGCTTAATGTTTGTAATATAGTTATTTTTCAAATTTTACTATCTTTAAAAAAAAAATCCAAACCACCAACGAAACACCTATTTTCTGGCAGCCCTTGTCTATTCCAACTCAAAGTTTACTTAAAATTGGGATAGAGACACCAAACCCATTAGGGTGTGGTGGAATGTCAAAGCAAAATCACGATTTTGAAAAACCCATGACCAAGACTGGAATAAGTAGGATTTTATTTCCACGTTCTGTCTCCCTAATCATTCATAGTCGAACACGTGATCTTTGGCTCTTTGGAATTTATCCCATGCATTCAATTCATGTGGTACCCAACCAAATTATAATATGTCAATTTTTATGACTTTTCAACCTTCCTCTACAGCTTAAGGAACATGTAGTCATGGCAATAAATTGAATTCACAAGTGAGGCATTAAGGATGTTGCATTYGTTATGTCCATGCTTGTTATATTTTTTGTATTGATAACATCAGATGATGAAATTGTCGTAACTTTCAATTCGTTAAGGGAGAAACCATATTACTCTTCCTCTTATATTGATGGGGAATATGATCATCTCTCTGACCACACCCTTCGTAAACTACTAATTCTCTTTAAAACCATTATTTTGTTTCAAAAGAATGCATTCTTGAGGATTCAGTGTTTCGATTGTCATCATCTAGGGATAAAAGGGACGTGGAGGTGCTTATGTCATTTAGAAAGGCCATCACATGGGATCCACTAGGATCATTGTCCAATTGGGAAACTGAGAATTTGGAGAAGGTATGTTATTGGAAGGGTGTTTCCTATAGAAAAGACACTAATAGAGTAGTTTCCCTATTCCTTCTTGGACTAAGTCTCCAAGGTACTCTTTCACCATCTCTTGGCAACCTTTCATTATTGTTTATGTTGGATATTTCATATAATAATTTGAAAGTAACTATACTAAAAAGTTTGGGATCCTTGAAAAACTCAAGGAACTTGTTTTTATCATCCAACCACTTGAGTGGAAAAATTCCATGGGAATTGGGCTTGTTGCAAAACTTAACGCTCCTATTTTTATCATCTGACACTTTGAGTGGAAGAATTCCAATGGAATTGGACTCGCTATATAACTTAGCACTCCTATATTTATCATCCAACAATTTGAGTAGAAGAATTGCAGTGGAATTGGGCTTGATACAGAACTTAACGCTCATGTATTTATCATCCAACAACTTGAGTGGAAGAGTCCCAGTGGAATTGGGCTCATTGTAGAACTTAAAGAACATAATTTTATCATCCAACGGTTTGAGTGGAAGAATTCCAGTCTAATTGGGATCATTGCAGAACCTAGATTTATCATCCAACAACTTGAGTGGAAGAATTCCACTGGAATTGGGCTCGCTGCAAAACTTAATGCTCATGTTTTTATCATCCAACTACTCGAATAGAAGAATTCCAATGGAATTGGGCTCGTTGCAGGACTTAATGTTCATGTTTTTATCATCCAACAACTTGAGTGGAATAATTCCAGTGGAATTGGGATTGTTGCATAACTTAAGGACCCTAGATTTATCATCCAACAACTTGAGTGGAAGAATTACAGTGGAATTGGGCTTGTTGCAGAACTTAAGGTTCCTGCCTTTAACATCCAACAACTTGAGTGGAAGAATTCCAGTGGAATTGGGCTCATTGTGGAACTTAAGGACCTTTTCTTTTTCATCCAACAACTTGAATGGAAGAATTCTCGCATCTCTAGGGAATTGCATCTACTTTATTTATTTGAAGGTTTTTGACAACAAACTTAGAGGAACAATCCCTAAAGATATTGACAAATGTGTCAATATTGCCACTACAATATAATTCTGATTAAGGAATATAATTTGTGTTGATATATTAGGGACTTGGATGTTGCAAAATCATATATATTGTATTGTGAATGGTAAATTTAACACAACGAGAGTTAGACATGTGACTATAAAAATTTTGTTGGTTTTCTTGGTTAAGGGTTTCCAGGGTAAATTTCTGAGTACTATGTGTGAATGCTTTTGTTTTCTTTATATTTTATAAAGAATTTGTGTGTGAATTTCTATACCGTAAAGGTTTAAAACCTTCATATGGTTTTAGAGCAGTTATTGGCTTCAGGGGGATGCCTTTGTTGCTAAGGGTTTGGTTATCTTGGGTCTGTGATAAACCCAATTTCATTGGGATCTYTGTAGTGGTGATTCTTGTGGTGAAATAAAATGGAGAGCAGTTCTAAAATCAAGATCGAGAAATTTAATGGGCAAAGATTTGAGATTTGGAAGTTAAAAATGGAAAATATTTTGGTAAACAAAGAACAATGGGTCATTATGGATCCTGATACTGCACCTATGGGTATGTCAACGAAACACTGGATGAAATTGGACAGGAAGGCAAAGAGGACAATCTGGTTATGTATTTTAGATTTATACTACTCGGGAGAAGCTACAGCCAAGGCGTTCTAGGATAAGTTAGGGGATTTGTATTAGTCTAAGTCCCTAGTAAACAAAGTTTTCCTATGAAATAAGTTGTATCTCTTGAGGATGAATGATGGAAACTCGGTGACATAACATATAAATGTCTTCAATATTGTGGCGGTATTTTAGTTGTTGTCTATCGACATTAAAAAAAATTATGAAGAAAAGTACTTTAGTTTATTGTGTTCTTTGTCAAATTCATGGGATAGTTTGTTTGTAGCTATTAGGAGTAAAGCAACCACATTAAAGTTTGATGATTTGGTTTCATCCTTATTATCGAAAGAAATGAGCACAAAAAACATGGATAGTCAGAGCATGGATGCCTTATTTGTAAGAGGACATTCCCCGGATAAAAATAAACATAATTCATCGTGTGGAAGATCTAAATATAGAGGTAGATCTAAGTCTCTATGAAAATCCTTAAGGAAATGTTGGAAATGTGGTAAAACTAGGCATTACAAGAAGGATTGTAGATCTAAAAGTATTCAGAGAGGGAATGAATTTGATGATCCTTCCATAGAAGGGAAGACCTCCTCAAAGGAAGGACGAGATGTGTACTTGGATTCTTCAAGCACACAAGTAGATCATGATGTATGGTTGATCAATTTGAGTGCTTCTTTTCATATGACTCCCCACATAGAGTGGTTTTGTGAATATGAAAAACGACGGGTGCCTAAAATGGCATACTTTCAACACCTATCTATACCTTTTTGATTACCTTTTTTCGTCAATCACTTCCTTATCCAATTTGCCTTACTTATCATCAAGGTATGAATTCTTCCCCATATGCCAATATTACTCTATTTTTCCATAATTCTTAGAAGGAACTCGTTACTTTCAGTTACTAATATTGCTACACTGGAGAATATACTAGTTGCAACACCTCAAAGTGGTTGCAATACCTCTTTTCTACAACTCCAAGTTGATACAGTTTCAGGTGCAAACCAAGTTGCTACAATTCCAAGCGCAAACCTACTGCTGCAACTCAAGGTGCATTCATGGTTGATGCAACTCCAGACAAAGAGTTGCAACTCCAAGCATGCATTTGTTGCTAGGATTCCAAATAAATCTCACCAGCATAGCAATCAATGTTGTAGATGGCATTTGGGAAGCAATCTTCATGAAGAAAGGAGACAGGAGGCAAGTGGGTGACTAAAGGAGAAATAAATATGCCTATCGAGTCATCACACGCCCGATTCCCACTAAAGTTTGACATAATATTTGTAATCGGATGAACAGTCGGATTCTCATGGTTGTATATACATTTCTTGTATAATTTTAGATATTAGTCATGTTGTATAAAACACTTAGCTTCCCCAGAGATGAGGGGGAGGAAAATATTCTAGCAATTAAATTTTGTTGCTATTGTATCTTCTAGACTTCAACAATCTAATTTTTGTTCCTGCTTTCATTTGTGTGTTGATGTATTGGTGATCGTGTGATTCTGGCTTCATAGCTCAGTACGTTTCATGTTATGTAGCTCAGTACCTATATACAACCCCTGGATTATTGTAAAATAAAATTTTATCTTTTTAATATAAAAACTTTGTATTCCTAATACTGAGAGCACCTCTGGATGCAATAACTCATATGAGCAAGGTACACGATGGAGAGCGGGAGGAGCGTAAGGGTTTTGAAGGGTAGAGGATCAGGACTTGTCAACCATGTCACGTTGTGGATCAAAGGCACTTGGCCACAAAGTTTTTTTTAGATTTACTTAATCTGTTATGACTCAATGCCTTAAAAATGATAAGAAATCGATAAAATTCAGTCCACTTCGAGGGGGAAACCTCCTTTACAATATATAAAATTCAGAACACAATATGAGATGAGATAAGATGATCCTCATACTAGATCTCATTGATATATATATATACATATATATATATATATATATATATATATGTGAGACAAAGGGTTACAATTATAGTGAAAGGGTGCAAAGAAGGATTCTAGCCAACCTACTAGAAATGTAATAATTCAATATCTAGGGCATAATAAGGGGTTTTATACATATCATGAGGCTTTGTCTAAGGCTTAACATAATCCAACATATATTCTGACATGGCAGGGTTATTGGACTTGGATTGGGAGGAGGAGAATGCCCTCTAGTAAAAAGAGGGGTTATTACTCTCTGATGAGGCATACAAGGAGATCTATGCCCGACAAAGTGGTGCAAGTTTACACATGGGAAATATGACAGATGTATCACCCGTGCAGACATCTAGACAGGTGGATGACTTATTGAAAAATGTGTTAAAAAGGAATAAGTCTTTATCTCATTCTGTAGACAGAGATTTGGATGCGGAAGAGGGTTTTTACAAAACCTTTGGTGAAAATAGATTTGTTATTTGTAGCTCTCTGAAGGTGAGGAGCTCTTTGAAATTTGTGAAAAAGGGTAAATTAACTGGAGAGGCAAAAAAAAAGAAAAAGAAATCAGAAAATTTTTAAGGTTCATAGCAGCAGACCCATGTATATCTTAGGGAAGGATGTCTGACTGGAGAGGGTCGTGAGCTTATCTACAAAGGAATTGGTGGGGAAATTTGTTTACATCAATATGGGGAAAAACAAGCTCAAACAGTGGTTTCAAGATGTTTGGAAGTCGAAGGTTGGTTATTCCCCTCGGTACACTCTTCTTTCCAATCACTAGATTATATTCCATTTCCTGTCTGAAGAAGACCTAATAAAAATCCTTGAGACTCTATGGATTATTGATAGATGAGTTTTAATGTTAAAGAAATGGGAACTAGGGTTTAATCCCTATTTGGAATCGTTTAAGAAGAGATGTTTATGGATGTTTATTCCTGATTTTCCAATAAAGATGTGGGTTTTAAAGATTTTTTAGGATATAGGAGACTTTGTGGGTCGATTTGTTTATTTTGATGAAAACTATCTTAGATGGCACAACAAAAGGCTGCACTGGATTCTAGTAGAAATGGATTTAGACTTGGGGTTACCATAAGATATTGAAATTATTACAGAGCATATAGCCTATATACAACCCCTGGATTATTGATGAGAACCTTTTCATTGTCATCTATGCAGACAAACAGGACATATTAAAGCTAAATGTCCAAGTTTACTCGAGGAGAAGATCTCAACTGATTCAGAAGAAGCTAGAACAAAGAAATCCTTGAACCATCCTCGTCTGGAGTTGGATTCAATATTCTCCATTGAAAAAGACTCTTTCATTGGTAAGATGCAGACTTTTTTCCCTCCTTTTTTAGTTCTCTTTCAAAATATGATACAAAGGCTCTTACCCAGAACGTGGATTGGATAGTAGAATTATTTGGAGGGTTTTGGGAATTGGTAATGAATAAATTTGATAACTTTCCTTCATATGAGTCATTGGTAGAAAAAGAGTTAGCAATATCACATCAATTCCAAAACCCTAATAGGGTTTCCACAAAAGAGGACTCCCTGGTTGGAACCCAATATAGGGTTTTGAATAATGATCTTTCTTCTTCGGAAATTCTTGTTATTCCAAGACCCATTCCTGAATAAGATTTAATGGGAGGTTTAGCTGGTGTACTTTATGTCGATGGTACTAGTGTTGGTGTTGGGTATAGAATATTGTATTCTCCTATTCGCCATGTTCTTGAAAATAACTGTGATATTGTACCTTCATATTTTCAAGCTGAAATTACAAGCCATGTGTCCTATAAATATGCTCTTACAAAAACCCCTCTTCAAGTTTACAACAGTATAGAGGGTTCAAAAGCAATGGGCGATAGATCCAATATCACAATAAGGAAAAAACCTTCGAAGAAAAATACTAAAAGAAAGGATTATGGTGTTGTTGAGGAAGGTTTAACGCCATTCAATCCATTACCTATTTCTCCAAACCTGGAACCTCCTTCTTCCCCAATGCCTCTTTGAGCACAAAGGCCCGATTTGGGTTTCCTCCATAATTTTCCTTTCATATAACTTGAGGGGGATTGGGGGTGCCCCAAAAATTTTAACCATAAATAGGTTAATACAATCTATGAACCCTGATATCATCTTCCAGGAAAAAATGGTTGATCATGAGAAGGCCAAATATTTCTTCTTAAAATTTTGTTTGTCTTGGAATTGTGTGGTGACAGATTCTTCTGGACTCTCAAGGGGTTTGAATTATGGCTGGAACCCTTCGAAAGAGGATTTTCAAGCCTTCCATATCTCTGCTGGTATAATTTTGGAAGGTCGAATAAAAGACTTTTCTCCTCCTCTAAAACTATTGAACTTTTATGGGCCATACAAAGACAGAGTTCCCTTTTGGCAGCTTTTGAAGAACAGTGGTTTCTTAAAGAAGGATAATCTAATAATTGGATGGGACCTTAACTTAACTCTCTCTTCTGGGGATATTTTGGGGGACCGAGCAAGATTAGATCCCCTCTCTGAATTTTTTTCCTCTCTGTTTACTTCAGTAGATTTAGTTGATATTTTTCCAAGTCAAATATGTCTAACATGGAGGAATGGATGGAATGGATCAGAAGGAATTTCAAAAAGAGTAGATCATTTTCTTATGAATGAAGATCTTTTGGGGAACCTAATCAGATGTAGATCTTGGGTCATAAAATCCTTTCTATCAGATCATAACCATGTTTGTCTACAGTTTGAAAAAAAAGGACAACTTTCATTTCCCTTTCAAATTTAATCATGCCTGGTTGATGGAGCAGGGTTTTAATTTGCTAGTAAGATCAACTTGGATGTCAATGTCTTATTGGGAATATTCTTCAGCTATAAATCTACTCGTGTCCAAACTAAAAATACTAAAAGAAGTTGTGGCTTCTTGGCAGAAAGAGAAAAGAAAAAAGATTTAGGTTGAATATAGTGATTTGGAGCAGAAATTAACAAAAGTTGTGCAAAGATTTCCCTCACAAATCTTTCCTTCTGATGTAAAAGAGGAGATCATGACACTAGAAAAAAAAAATATGAGATTCTCAAAGTAGAGGAAGAATCGTGGCGACTCAAGAGCAGGGTCGTTTGGTTGAAAAGTGGGGATAGGAATACAAAAAAAAATCACAAATTTGCAGAGAATATGAAGAATTATAATACTATATGGGATGTATTAGATTCAGAAGGAAATATTCAGAATACACAAAATGGGATTAAAGAAGTTTCCTTCAACTTCTACAATTCTATTTATAAAGCAAAGGTCAATGAAGATACTTTAACCCAACGTAACATGTTAAAAGAAGTCCCAATATTCCTCATAGATGAAGAAAGCAATGAGGTTGGTAAGAAAGTCACTCTTCAGGAGGTTGAGAAAATTGTAGATTTAATGCCGAAGGACAAAAGCCTAGTCCCAGATGGATGGACCCAGGAGCTGTTCCACCACTTTTTAGATATTATGGGTAAAGATCTGTTAAATGCAGTGGAAGAGACAAGGACTTTTGGTAAGGTAAGTGGTTCACCAAATGCTACATTTCTGACTCTCATCCCAAAGGAGTCAAAAACGTCTTCTTTTCATGAATATAGAACAATATCTCTATGTAACTTCGTCTAAAAAGTTATTTATAAGATTATAGCCTCCACGATCAAAGACAAATTGGCTTTATGTATTTCAAATGAACAATTTGGTTTTCTAAAGGCCAGGCTTATCTCTGATGTTATTGGACTTGCTCAAGAGTGTATGCACTCTTCAAAATCCAAGAAGATGGCCTCCAGAATTCTAAAACTAGACTTAAAGAAAGCCTATGATAAAGTCAATTGGAGTTTTTTAAGAATGATGTTGATCTAGATAGACCTTAAATGGGAGGTGGTTCAATGGATAATGGGGTGTGTATCAAGTGCAAATTTTGTAGTTCTGGTCAATGGTTCACCAACAAACTTCTTCAAAGGCTTCAGAGGCTTAAGGAAAGGTTGTCCTCTTTCACCTTTGCTATTTCTTCTAGTGGTGGAAAGTCTCGGCAGATTGATGAAGAAGGCCAATTTAGAAGGTTTTTTCTCAAGTTTAAAAGTATCAAATGGGCTAGCCATCACTCACTTACTTTTCATGGATGATTTATTGATTCTTGGCATTGGATCTATTGAAGAATGCATATATTTAAAAAAGATTATTTCTTCTTTCTTTCAAGCCACTGGAATGGAAGTTAATTGTCATAAATCTTGCTTTCTCTATATTAATAATTTGGAGGATGAAAAGGTTGAAAGGCTTAAATATATTTTTGGAATTCCCATAGCCCATCTAGAATGTGGTTTGAAGTATTTAGGCTTCTTCCTTAAGCCTTGTTATCACACAGTTTGTAGCTAGGTCAAAAGTCTAGAGGATAGAGACCAAACTGGCGTAACATGAACCTTCCCCACCCAATGTCACCACAATGGGGAGGTTCTTTCTATTCAAGGAGGTTATCCTAGGGGAGACGTCCCCGGTAACCTGGGGTTTTGAGGAGGCCAAATTATAAAGGTTAAAGTAAAGGTTCTTCCTCACGGGTTACCACCAAGATCAGATAATCCGGCTAATCAGCCAATAAATGAAGTGAAGCCCCAAATGAGAACGCCTACACGAAACAAGATAATAGAAAAACAATATATATGCAGGCTATAGTTCAATGGGTTAGTACTTCATATAACTATCTGATACCAATATATAAGCAATTAAAACAATAGATATCAATGAAATCAATGTCAATTAATATAACAGTGAAATAGTATCAATTCATCAATAAATATTGAGATGATGTAGCCAAC
>SNQJ01S0125127.1:0-13281 GCA_010110895.2 Picea sitchensis | reverse complement strand
GCACTCGCCTGCATGGAAGAGTGTACATAATTTTGGGGTGTAAATACTTCATGGGGTATAAACATGGCTGAAAGTAAAAGACCTCTAAATCAGGAAGATAATCAGGGTCCACAACCAACAGACACATGGGATGTGTGCCACGTGCCAGTGGATTCCAAAGAAAAAGGTTGACGCAGTGGGACAGGATGGCATCGACTGGGGTGATGTGGACCTTCCTAAGTGTACTACGTGTCACCACCGTGGTGGGTGACAGTTGTGTTGTGGGCCCGGAGGATAGAGGAGTCGGAAGTTTGGAAGTCGCGAGATTGGAAGGAAGTAAGCATGAAGGCTTTTGACACCCGAAACTCCGAAATCCCGAAGTCCTAATTAAGAACTTATTGGTCTAGCATTTGGTCACAACCCGTGGTTGCAGGGGTTGAGGCTAAGAGAAAATGGATAACTTGATAAGGCTTGAAATTGTTATAGAGAAAAGCAGAACTCGGAAAATTCATGAAAAATGAACGTTTTTCTTAAATCGTGTTGGTTTTTTAATGCTGTGGGAATTGTTAAGGACTAATGGCCTGACAAATTCCGGTTGTCTACACATTGTGATGCAAAAGTTCAATGGGTGCCAGAACCGAATAGAATTACCACTGAGTGAAAAAGAAATGGAAGAGGCGTGGACTGCTTCCAGTTCAGAGAATGAAGCAAAAGGTATGGATGTTCATTTGGGAGTTGAAGGGTTGAACTCCAATGGACATGGAGAAGAGATAGATAAGGAGGGATACATGATGCAAATCATTGAAAGATTGCAGAAAGATGCCCAAAATCACTGAGCAGATAGCAGAAAGCTCAGGAAAAATAAGGTGAATTCAACATAAAGTTGTTAAAGAGTTTGGAAAGAATCGAAAAGAAATTGGAAAAGGAGAGTGACTCAAGAAAAACATGGAGTTGTAGGACCCCTGAGAAGAAAAGAAGATCAAGGAGTGTTAGCAGACATCGACGTTGCTCCCCAAAACATTCCAGTAAGGAAGCATGCAGTAGTTCAAGCCCATCTCCTACCAGAAAGCATAGGAGGTCTGGAGTGGATGAACTGAGAGGAGAAATTAATAAGATTAAGACTCCTACGTTTGATGGAGAACATAAGAAGGAGGAAGATGCTGAGATATGGTTGCTTGGCATGGGGAAATATTTCCAACTGCAGAATTATTCCTCTCATGCAGAAGGAAGAATTGTGATGTATTAATTGAAAGGAAAAGCATCCATGTGGTGGGATCAACTTGTGCAGGTGCAACACATTAGAGAGAAATATATCACTTGGAAAGAATTCAAGAGGTATTTCAAGAATAAATACTTGACTAAAAGATATTATGACAGAAAGATGAAATAGTTCTTTGAACTCAAGCTGGGTAGCATGACCATTGATGAATATGAATGTAGGTTTTTGGAGTTACTGAAGTATGTTCCATTCATCAAAGATGAGACTGTCAAGATTCAAAGGTATCTAAGTGGATTGCCACCTTCCATCGGTGACAAGATTCAATATGATGACCCTAAGACTATGGAAGAAACTATAAGAAGAGCGAAATGCTTATATGAGCAACAAGGAGAAAAGCCTACTTTTCGGAAGGCTTGGGATGACAAGAAGAAATTCCATATGGATTAGAGGAAGAAGGGAACTAAGCCACCCTTTTTCAGAAACCGTCCTCAAGGAAAAACATCGTTTAGAGAGCCAAGAATGGCTAATGTAGGGGAAAAAAGGCCAAGGCAGAAGCCCATTCAGTGTTGGGTTTTTCAAGGGAACCATAAGTACAGATATTGTCCCCCAAAAAATGGCAAAGTGAGAGTTGTCCATAATGTTCAACAAGTTGAAACAATGGAGAACAAGGGTAGTAGAATGCCAAGGATCTATGCATCCCTGGACAACAAGCAAGCTGAATTTCAGTCGCACATGATTGAAGTGGAAGGCATGATTAACAACCAACCATTTACTATTTTAATTGATTCAGGGGCTAGCCATAGTTATATAGATCCTAGAGTGGTGGGAAGTTTGCATTTTTTGAGAAGAAAACATGAAAAGTCTTGTTTAGTGCAACTGGCTACAGGAACCAAGAGAAGAGTCACTGAGTTAGTTAAGTCATGTCCAGTGGACATGAATGAACTGAGCACACAGGCTGAATTGAATGTTCTGCCTTTAGGTTCTTATGACTATCTAATTGGGATGGACTGGTTGGACCAACACCATGCCATATTGGATTGTCATAACAAGGCATTCACTTGCCTGGATGAGGAAGGAAATCGGAAAACAGTCCAAGGAATTCCCAGAGTTGTTGCTATCAGAGAAATCTTAGCAATGCAGTTGAAGAAGTGCTATAGAAAAGGATGTCAATTATTTGCAGCCCATGTGGAGGAAACACCTAAGGATAAGGTGTCAAGTATTGGATATCATGTAGTACTAAAGGAGTTTGAAGATGTATTCCAAGAGGCACCCGGACTACCTCCGAAAAGAGATATTGACTTCTCTGTAAACTTGATGCCTGGAGTAGCTCCATTGTCAAAAGCTCCTTACAGAATGAGTACGCCAGAGATGAAAGAGCTGCAACTGCAGCTTGAAGAGATTCTGAAGAAGGGGTATATACGCCCAAGTGTGTCACCTTGGGGAGCCCCTATCCTGTTTGTGAAGAAGAAGGATGGGACGTTGAGATTGTGTATCGATTTTAGATAATTGAGCAAAGTAACTGTAAAGAACAAATATCTTCTGTCGAGGATCAATGACCTCTTCGATCAGTTGAAGGATGTGAAGATATTTTCAAAGATAGACCTCAGGTCAGGATATCACCAGGTAAGTATAAAGTATGAAGACATCAGCAAGACCACCTTTAGAACAAGGTATGGTCACTACGAGTTCATAGTGGTGTCGTTTGGGCTGTCGAACGCACCCGCAATTTTTATGTGCTTGATGAATAGTGTATTCAGGGACTATCTGGAAACGTTTGTCATAGTCTTCCTGGATGACATCCTGGTGTATTCCAATTCAGAGGAAGAGCACGAACAACATCTAAGGATGGTGTTGTAGTGCTAAGAGAGCACCAACTATATGCCAAGTTGAGCAAGTGCTCGTTTTATCAGGAGCAGATCCATTACTTGGGGCATATTATTTCGAAGGATGTGATAGTTGTAGATCCTGAGAAGATTGAGGCCATCAGAGAATGGTCAGTGCCAAAGAACGTGATGGAAGTCAGATCCTTTATGGGTCTAGCTAGTTATTACATAAGGTTGATTGCAGGGTTCTCGAGGATAGCTCACCCCATCACTTCCTTGCAAAGGAAGGAGAAGAAGTTTCAGTGGACAAAAGATTGTGAGAGAAGCTTCTAGCAATTGAAGCAACTATTAACTAGTGCTCCAATCCTGAGGATTGCAGATCCGAATGAAGAATTTGTAGTGTGTACAGATGCATGCAAAGAAGGACTGGGAGGATTCCTCAGTCAGAATGGGTTCGTAATTTGTTATGAATCTAGAAAGTTGAAAGAGAACGAAAGGAACTATGCAACTCATGATTTAGAGTTGGCATCCATAGTACACGCTCTAAAGAAATGGAGGCATTACCTCATGGGAAGGAGGTTCGAACTGAGGAAAGACCATAACGATCTGGAGTATTTGTTTGATCAGCCAACTTTCAATGCTAGGCAGAGTACGTGGTTGGAGTTTCTCTATGAATACGATTTTGATATCAAGCATATCAAAGGGAAGGAAAATAAAGTGGTTGATGCACTCAACAGGAGAGTGCATGAATTACATGCTACAACCATTAGCACGTAACGAACTAATATTAAAAGAAGAATTTCAAAGGCTGCAATTACAAATTTGCAGTACAGGGATTTGGTAGCAAAGTTACAACAAGGTAAGATGCCACACAAAGTGGAGAATTATAAGTTGGAAACTGACGAAATACTTCTGTACAAGAACAAAATTGATGTACCTAATGTCCAGGACTTGAAACTTATGATTTTTCATGAAATGCATAATGTGCCTTATGCTGGGCACCCTAGATATCAAAATACTGTGGCAGCAGTCAAGAGCCATAAATTTTGGCCAGGTATGAAGAAAGAGATTGTTGAATACATCGCCAGATGTATGGAGTGCCAGAAGGTTAAAGCTGAGCATAGGCACCTAGTAGGGTTGCTGCAACCTTTACCCATTCCTGAGTGGAAGTGGGAAGTGGTGACAATGGATTTCATCACAGGATTGCCCAAAATAGGAAAACAACACGATTCAATCACGGTGGTAGTGGATAAGATTACGAAAGCTTCCCATTTCATTATGTTAAAGACTACTCACAAGGCGACGGATGTTGTCAACATCTTTATGAAGAAGTGGCACGATTGCACGAAATTCCCAAGACAATTGTGTCTGACCGAGACCCGAAATTTACCTCTAAGTTTTGGAAGGGGTCGTTTAAGGGGTTTAGAACGAATCTGAACTTCAACATGGCCTATCACCCCGAGTCTGATGGACAGACTGAAAGGGTGAACTGAGTAATAGAAGACATGCTAAGGATGTATGTGATGGATAAACCATCGAAATGGGAAAACTACCTACACTTGGTAGAATTCGCCTACAATAATGGGTATCAAGCATCGTTGAAGATGAACCCATTTGAATAACTTTATGGAAGAAAGTAAAATACTCTAGTAAGCTGGGATAATCCAGCTGACAGGGCAGTAGTTGGGCTAGAGTTGCTCAAGGAAATGGAAGAACAAATGCTAAAAATTAAGAAGAATTTGAAAGCTTCCCAAGACAGGCAGAAAAGTTATGCTGATAAAAACAGATCCCACAAAGAGTTTAAAGTGGGTGATCATGTTTTCCTAAAAGTGAAAGCCAATAGAAGTTCCCTGAAGCTGGGAAACTGCACCAAGTTGGCAGCCAAATTTTGTGGGCCATTTGAAATCCTAGAAAGGATTGGGCCAATTGAATATATGCTTGCATTACCTGCATCCATGACTGTACATAATGTGTTTAATGTTTCATTGCTTAAGAAATATATACTTGATGCTAATCATGTAATTAATTGAAATGTGATTTAGGTGGAGCAAGAAGGTGTCTTGCAAGTGCATCCTGTGCGCATATTGGACCGGAAAAGCAAACAACTCCAAAATTGAGCCATAGGGTTTGTAAAGGTCCAGTGGACTTGGTACGGTCCTGAGGACATGACATGAGAGCATGAGGATGCTATGCCGACAGAATACCCACATCTTTTTGAATATTTTGAAAATCTTATTGATGTTGTGTGAAAGTTGCACTGAGGATAGTGCAAAAATAAGGGGATGGGATTGTAATATCCCTAAGGACGAGCCCTGTTGTAATCGTGTTTATGAATTGTAAAACATGTTTCTGAATTGTAAATCATGTTTTGTAGGCTGGTGAGGCGAGCATTGATAAGATGGTAGGCTTATGTGTTTATTAGGCCGGAGAGCCTAAGTGTTAAAGGCTAGGAGCCTGTTTTTCTATATGTAATTATGTAGAACATTAATAAAGATTAAACATCGCTGCATGTAGACTGACCACGAAGAAAGAGTGATGGGGGACTAAGCTTCCACAAGGTGGGTAAGGGAAAAGGGTCTGAAAGGTTGGAAAGAGGGGCTAAGGTCAGTGGCTTAAGTCCTTGGGAATAATAATTTATTATTATTCCAAAGCTGTGTGACAAACATGTTTTTATCCTAAGTCCTGGGAAAGGCAACGCATGCAGCTCCAAGTGTGAAAAAGGGAACGCATGCAGCTCCAGGAAGACAAGTGTCGACCTGGGAGCATGCGGTTAAAACCTGAAGCGTCAGCTGAGTTTGGGATTGGTCCTCCATTCTACCATCGACTGTCTGAAATAGAGAATTTCATCTGGTCTCTGTGTTCATCCTCCATTCGACCATCCATTGTTTGAACTGTGGGGTGGATGCGCCTGATCTCTGTATACCCTCACACAACTATGAAACCCAAAGCCTGTGATGTTTTCTTGAGAGGCCGATACACCTCTGTCGGAACCATTGAGTCGGTGTTCGACCTCGATGTGGATTCCTTGTCTCACACCTTGAAAACCAATGGTAAACCCATTGATTGAACCATGTCACCTGTGTGTTTTGTGAGCCCAGCCTATCCACTCTTGCAGAGTTGAGCTTGTACCTGAACTATCTTTGGGTTGCTTCCTTCTGTGTTTCCTGAGTGGAATTGACCAGTTGTTGTTGCTTTTATCCTCACCTTACGTGAATTGGGCTGAAACTGGTTGAAGAAGCGGGTTGTCATGCCCATGGTAGAAGAGGCAGGTTGTCAAGCCTGTGAGCAACTCTCTCTAGGTGAGAGAGTCTGCTAGGAAGTGGTTTTCTCCCAGAGAGAGTCTAGCACCAGCTACAGAGCTCTGAGAATTCTTGATCCGGCCTATTGTCGAGACCCAGAGAGGGAGGTGAAGCACCGATGGACTGTGCTTGTGAAGGTGTATACTCCCAGGTGGAATAGGCATGTGGGGAATGAGATTATGTGAGTAGTGGGCGTAATAAGGCTCCTGGAAAGAATCCTTCTGGTAGATCTGTGCATTTTTCCTATAACCTCAACCTAGTCTAGGATTCCCTTGCCTTGGGTGGAGCTTGGTCGCAGCTCGGGGGTGACGCACTGTTGAGCGTGATGAGCAACATGGTCTAAGGTTGGGAGGTTCATGGAAGGTCTGCACATGGTTGGTGGAGTTACTGCCATTTCAAAGATAAGTATATGTATGTGTTTAATTTCAGTTAAAATGCATGTCTGTGACGCTTGCAATATTATCATGTATTCCGTTGCAATTATGAATTAATGTTAATTCCATTACTTCTGTATGTTAGTAGTAATCTTGTATTTACTCTATATTGTTTAATTTAAATGTGTTAAGTCATTTAAATTCCTCTAAATGTATATATATAAGTGTTATTTCGTGTAGTAGCGTTGCCCGGAAAGTGGGTTGATGGCCAGGGGCGTTACATGTGTTGTTCTTCATATCTATGTGTTTATTCTATTCAGTATGTTAATCAGTTCGTTTCGCTCCTAAATCTGGATCACACACACTAAATCCAACTACAAAAATGCTACCCGGATACTTCCAAAATCTCTGGTGAAGCGACACCTATAAATAAAATTTTTTATCCTTGGTCTTGGGTTTTTTCGAATTAAAAAATAGTTAACTTCATATCAAAGTAAAATCCAAAACATTCTCGGAGTGGAACATGAGATTTACCTTTGAGCAATTATTGTATTGGTCTAAGAAGCAGAAACCTCCAAAACAAATATGTTGCCCGTTTTCCCCGCAAGTTAAGCTCATGAGATTCTTCTCCCTATAGACAATGACACCTCGTCAGACAATCAACAAGATCTCAATGTCAACTCTGCTTTCCCTCAATATATTTCAAAATTCAAGATGTACCGACTATCGCTTCCTAATTTGGATACTAATAATAGGCGTTTGCTAAACGTTCTACCTTTTGGGTTTTCTGGTTGGAATCCGATGATGTAAATCTGGACAAAATCGCTATTTTATGTTGTTTAAATTTCATTTCTGAATGCATAAATGGATTCAGGGTGCTGAAAAGCCTATGAGGCACTCAGATTATACAAACTTAGCCACTCAAATATGCAGATCTAACCATTCCTCACCGGATTTAGGGAAAAATAAAACGGAAAAAGTTGTCGAAAAACAACTAAAAGGTAGAATGTTTAGACTACGCTCTAATAATCTTAGGGACCTTACCCCTTATGTAGGTAGAATAATATATTCTGATGTAATAAAGGTCAATATTAATAAGGCCTAGCAATAAGGAAGAATAAGTCCAATGTAAGAAGACCTAATAGAAGCTTCCGCTTCTAAAAGGATCTTCCTCTAGATGGTTCTTTTGATAGACATATTTAGTATAAATAGGAGTCGAGGGTATGAGAACGGTTGTCTCGGATATTATTGTAATAAAGCTCTGCTCTGCTGGAAGTTTCCCCCTCGAAGAGGCAAGTGAACATTGCTCTCAGTAATCAAAGTGCTCTTTCTGGTGTTATTCTGGTATCATTTTGGTATTATTGTGGTGTTGTTTTGGTTATATTGTTGTTCATCTGCCATTTCTAGCTATTTATTTATGTTATGCATACTTTTTTATATCTGAAATATTACAAATAATATGAAAGAGACTACTCGTAACGAGTATCTGTACACATATGGGAACTTGCAAGGACCTCTATTCACTCCCCTAGTCTATTGATCAATATTTCATTTACTCCCCTCCTTCTTGTCATGGTAGCTCTCTCTTCCTCCTTGTCATGGTAGCTCGATGTTTGGTGGTTGAAGGTGATTGTGACCTTCATTTGTGTTGGTTAAACAATGAATACTTTGTATGGAAGGGGTGTTATGGGGCTCCAAGGCTTGTGGCTATAATGTCTTTTGATTTCTAGTATAAATAATGATCGAGTGGATTGAGCTTGAGCAACTTAGTTCCTAGGACTTCAAAAACCTCACTCTAGGGTCATGGCCTAGACTTCGAACAATATCAAGGCAAGGTGGGAAATTTGCTTCTAGCATTAGAGGTGCATAGGGATAAGGAAAGTGCAGTGGATTTGTTGGGAAAATGAGGCAAACCCCTTACCACCAAGCCTAAGGTTCACAACGACCATCAAGATATTAGCTTTGTAGATTCTAAAGGTGATATTTTTTACCCTTCCCGATTCTCTACTTTGTTTGTGAGGAGGGAACAAAACTAATAGTTTAGTATGGATAGGAAGGTGACAAAGGAAGAGAATTCAACAAGGACAGTGAGGAGAGGCAAGCCTAGATCCTATGTAATGCTAGAAAGGGTTCTTCCTCCAAGTGGCCAACCAAGGCAGAGAAGGAAGCTAGAGAGGCTGTAATTCGTTACAACTGGAGATTCCCTCTAGAAATCAAGGACAGGGTTGAAAGAATTGAGTAGAAGGTTAAGGAGAAACAAGCAAACACATTATTTGAGGCTATTGATGCCGAATTAAAGAATTGGGTACCATATATTGGATTCACTCGCAGCGGGGATACCAAATACTTTAGATATATTGATATCCATTGGCACACTAAATCAATCATTACCTGCGTGACATAAGAGAAGGGCATTCAATAGAAGGTCATCCTGGACACTTTGAACATGCAAAACAAAGCTACAATGGATAAATTGAACCACTTGGACAAGAAGTATGAGGCCTTGGTCAAACTCATATGAGATATGGAAGAAGTGAGTCAAGTTCATGTGGGATATGGAAGCAATTAGTCAAGCTAAGAACTAAGAAAACTAGCCACCAGGCATAGAGTTTCATAAAGATTCCTGCAAATACCATTCCTCCTCTTATTTTATGTAAACTCAACCTTTGAGATTGAGAACTAAGTCTATTTTCATTTATTACTAGTTTGCTTTTTAATTTTTTTGTTATATCAAACATTCAGATTGATAATTACCTTGATATAGACTATACAACAAAAGGCTTACATGTTATTTTATTTTCTTTGGATAAAAAAACATTAAATATTTAATTTTTGTATAAATATATCCAAAACTTCTAAAAATACATAATCTTAATTATTATATAAACAAATTTGAAAATTCTGAAGTCTATCATAGCCATAGACACTATCATCAAGTCAATAAACCTAAAAAAAAAATATTTTTTATATAATTATTGATTTAAAAAAGAAAGAAATAATATAGAATAAAATATTTGTCATAGTAGTAAATAAGACACGTTGCTCGTGGCGTATTTAAAGGAGTGGATTACAATTTTTTATTTTAATAAATAATTTTGATATTAAATAAAATATACAATTTTAATTATTCAATTTTAATTAAAAATTGTAATTAATAAAAATAATAATAAAAGTTTTTGAACAAGAAGATTTGTTTGGGTGGTTTGTTTTGAAGATTTGGAGGATTTACAATATTGATTATTGAAGGTCGATTTTTCGAGAGTTCATATCAGGGCCCAAAGTTTGGGTAAAGATAAATTTGAAACGTCGACCCAGGCTTAGATGTCTTGGGTTATGATATAGACTCGAATGCCGACTTCCGATAATCAATACAAGAATCGATAACTAATAGGTATTCGATGTGAGAGAAGGGAAGCAATAATTCTCTTATTAGTCCTTGCCAAAGCAGGACTATAACAATGAGTTTGCTATTGCTTTGACATTAATTTGTTTTATATTTTAAATTTGTTTGTAAAATGTAATGTTTAACTTAAGAAAATAAATATATGTTTTTGATATAATACAAATATTTATTATTCTCATTTCTAATTGAAGTTAACATATTTCAAGTTTTATTGTTGCCTTCCTTATTTCAATATTTAAAATTAATTGCATAATCAATAACAACATATTCTAATTGGTTTGTACAACATATATAGCACTTATTATGCAGTACAATAAAATATTTTTAAAATTTACATTTCCTAATATAGATCTCCATATCCAAACGTGAGCTTCGTAAACTTGGATCGCTGGTTGACAATATCATTATCTTGATTTATTGATATACGACAAGAACTAGGCTAATAATAATCATCATCAATAATTATAAATTGACTAATTGTCATCTTCGTTTCCAAATTAACCCTCTAAATGAACAAAATTATTATTACTCTGATTTAATTTTTTTATATCATAACCCCACCTTAAATTAAAAAGTATTTGTTTCTATAAATACAATATCACGGTTACGTTTAATTGTTGAAATTTTATTTTTATTAAGCTCCTTCATTGTTTGGATTCTGTTTACGGTATATTAGTGTCATGAATGAAGTTTAGTCGTATGATTGGATTGGAAGTTATGTTCCTTCAAGTAAAAGCCTTACTATCCTTATCTACCCATGTTTACAAATTTGACATTTTCCTTCTTAACTAAATGTAACCTTATGCATACATTAAAGTGTAATGATATATTAGTTAATGTTTTATGCATATATTAAAGTTTATTGATATATAAGTTAATGTTTTTTAAAGTGAAATTGCAATGTCATCATATATTTAAGTGAGATAAAAATAATGTAAGGGAAGTAACATGTCACTTTAGTTATTTTTGATGAAAACGTATTTGTAGAGTTATAAATACATATTTATTATTAATATTCACTATTTACAATGAATTATTTTAGTGTTAATTTTGTTTTTTATGAGTTGTTTCATGATTTTATGGTGAGATTTGTTATATACTCATATAAATCATTAGAATATATATATATATATATATATATATATATATATATATATATAAATAAGAGTTTACTAAATAGTTAGTATTTAATTAATGTAACGTGGTTTTTATTTTTAGAAATTGAAAGATTTTATACACCAAAGAGTTTACCTGAAACGAAATAACAGTGAAAATAGTTACAAAAATTGGCTCAAAACTAATTGAGTCCATTGTTACACAGCTAAAAACAAAAATATTAACTAACTCCTTATACATTTGAGCAAATTGTTGTTGTATTTTTTGATAGATTGACCAAGAAAAAAATTAGTGAAAATACATATATTTAAAGCTGATTAGTTATCACAGATTGTGAAATTCACGATTGCTATGTTCATGATATTCAATTTCCATTGGAGCTATTTCACGGTCTCTCTGTGTCTCTTCTAGGTTCTTTGTCTGAGGCTTTTCTGTTAGTTGTTCATTTGAACCTGAATTTGATTGTTGATACATGACGATGGCTCTAAGTTATTGGCATTCATGCTCCAAAATGTCCACACTCTACATGAGTGTCCCAACAGTTTGCTCAAGATCATTGGTCTTTTGCCTTTCTTGTTCGAAGGTTTCTACTCGATAAAGCAAAGACATAATTATTTGCTCGTGACCATTTACCTTGTTGTCAACTTGATTGAAACTTAATATGTTTCCCTAAGCCATGTTTTCATTCCTACGAAGGATTCACTTTATGTCACACCAAGATGGATCCATGTCGAACAAGGTGGCCCCAATATTGAATAGAGAGGAATGACCACAATTCTTAAAACCCCAAGATGACCTATAATAAAACCGCCACCTGGAGGAAGGGGTCTTGAATAATATTTAAAATAGGTAAATTTCCTCTGCTCTGTAATGTCGTTGAAATAATCTTTGTCTGGTGAGTACAACATAACAGACCTAGCTTCCCACACTATCCCCCAAGGATTCCTTGGACTGATTACACAAATATATGTCTCGTTCTGATACTAGAAGGGGGGAGGAGAATGAGATGGACCAACAAAATCATCCACAAAAAAGATGAGAAAAAGACCGAATATCCTGGAGTTACGACAGGGATATCTCAAATCCCGACTAGAACTAAAAATAAAAGGACAAAACCCTTTGCACAAAATTAGCCTTGGAGTTAGAATTTTTAAGCTTCCACGAATTGAACTAGCACTCACAACCTGAATTTCAATACGAGTTGAAAAGAAAGAGACTAACCCCAAATTCAGAGGGGGCAATGGGAACCAATTGGAGATTTCGATGCACAAGACATATGATCTCGCAGGCCATAGGGGAGGGTGATAAAACTAGACTCCATTAAGGGGAAATGACCACGGGATATCTCAAATCCCGACTAGAACTAAAAATAAAAGGACAAAACCCTTTGCACAAAATTAGCCTTGGAGTTAGAATTTTTAAGCTTCCACGAATTGAACTAGCACTCACAACCTGAATTTCAATACGAGTTGAAAAGAAAGAGACTAACCCCAAATTCAGAGGGGGCAATGGGAACCAATTGGAGATTTCGATGCACAAGACATATGATCTCGCAGGCCATAGGGGAGGGTGATAAAACTAGACTCCATTAAGGGGAAATGACCACGACAAGAAACCAACAAGGGAAAGGAAGAAAAATCAAATATGGGCCAATGAAAATACTAACTGGAGGCTTAGAATTCCCAGGAAAATCACAATTTAATCCCAATTTTCATCCAAGAAAACCAAGAAAGAATGAACCCCGGGCTGACTAGTGACAAAGCTTTCCTCAAATTTGAAAACAAAAGATCTGAAATTTAACAATATACTTTGAATTAAGGAATGGGAACCTACCGAAATGAGAGAGTATAACCAGAGCTTTCCCACTGGGAGAAGAGAGCAACCCTCAAGATGAAATTGGATGGAATGATGAGATTCATAGAGTTTCATGTGGTTAATTACCTTTCCCTGTTGGTTGTGGAGCCTGATTATCTTCCTGATTTAGAGGTCTTTTACTTTCAGTCGTGTTTATACCCCATGAAGTATTTACACCCCAGAAGTATGTACACTCTTTCACGTGGGGGAGTGC
>SNQJ01S0125123.1:7905-26506 GCA_010110895.2 Picea sitchensis | reverse complement strand
CCTGCGGAGTTATACTCTGGTCTGAAGAATATTGCAGCGATGAAATCCCCAAATTATTAACCAGTAAGAAAAGTGTAGTGATTTGACAACTCGAACATAGTTGCGCAACAACAGATCTTGTCTATTTTAATTTGTTTATGTTTCTGTCCCCCAAGGGTTAGGTATTCAAGGGTTCTACAGATAAGGGTTTTCCCTATTCTATAGCTCTCAGATATACACGCGGGGTCCAACAATAGTACTCAGCCCAATATCTCAGGGCACTAACTAAGGAGGATAGACCGTACCCTTAGCCATACTACCAGACTACCCAGGTACTAGAGAGTATCTTCTCGAGTGTTGTTCTTGGTGGCACTATAACATTTAGGTGGCCGATCAGTTTATCTAAAGAGGGATTCAAGAAATCTAGGTTGATCCATACATAGGTGTTGTCTGATGCGCTACCACTCGAAGGGGTACCAACAAGGGTTACAAGGGTGGCCAACAAATGTGCGCTTAAGAACCACTTGTATTTCCTACGTGTATGAATCCCTCAATCGAGGGTTTATGCGCGTAATGACATATCTCTGTGGATTAAAGACACCGGAATACGTCTCTACCCTGAAAAAAAATTCCCATAATTTCTGCCAAGGAAAGTGCTCTGATATCACTTGTAATATACCATATATAAGAAGTATGCAGAACAAAAATAAAATGCTAGAAATGGCAGAATAACAGTAATATAACCAACACAATCTCCACAATAACACATAAATGATATAAGAACAACAACATAAATAACACTTTGATTTAGAAGCAATGTTCACGGGCCTCTTCGAGGGGGCAACCTCTAGTCGAGCAACGCTTTATTACAATAATCTCCAAGCTAGGGTTTTCATACCCTCGACCCTTATTTATACTAAATATGTCTATCAAGAGAAGCATCTAGAGGAAGATCCTTTTAGAAGTGAAAGATTTTATTAGGTCTTCTTACATCTGCCTTATTCTATTTTATTGAGAGTACTTATTAATATTGACCTTTATTACATCCAAATATATTTCTCTACCTATGTGTGGGTTAGGACCCTAACAAAAGAAGATATGGTTGACACTACCCCTTTAAAAATCAACGATCGATAATATATCATCAGGGATTTCCATATTGAGACTTGAACTCCACTCTATTAGTTCTGATGACAAATAATCATCGACAACAATGAGTTGATATTTGATGACAAGATACAAGAGATAGACAACAAATATCTACTCTGACTAAGTTAGATCAACGACTGTTGGAAGGACACATAGCTACTAGTTCTTCGACTCCAAGGATGGGGTGAAAAGAGAAGAAATGACCATGATCATTTATCATAAGGTATCGATGGTTAATATCAAATCGTGGATGTTGGAGGATCATCGAAAAATTGTTATCGTTGGGGATTTATTGCGCCGAGAACCAAGTCTTAAAGAAATCACCAACGCTGACTCCAAGATATCCAACGATGATATCGATGGTGGAGGATGATCCCTTAGGACAACAAGATCAACAAACCCAGAATATGGAACATGGCATCATTGTATCAGAGAAAAAAATTCAAAGTAGGGCCCAATATCATTGGGTTGGGATAATCTAGACTTGTGAGAAAATTTTCAACGATGAAACTTCTATCGACGATGAGGTAATCGACGATTCCTAAAAATCCATGAGAGTATCAACATGTAACATATTGTACAGAACCACGTGTTAGAGTGGCATGTCAACAAAGTGTACGAAGAAGAATTGAAGTAAGATATATCGTTAGCATGACATCTGTGCGACATCAACGTATGTAGCCACGTCAAAATAAGTAGTCATGTCAATATCACGTCAGTTCCATGTCAGATCCACATGGAAGCCATCTAAGAAACCATGTCATATTGGAGTGAGATGTTTGGAGTGAAAAAATTCACCTTTTATTTACACTTCAAAGTAAGAGTATCGAAGAATATTTTGTTATTGGCCTCGATTTTCTTGCCAAAAGATTAGGAGAACAAATGGTCATCCAATACACGTGGAAGGATTCCATGTGGAGGAAACATAAATTTCAATTCTAAAGGATCATATCCTATCACTGAGAGGGGGGGGTTTGAATCAGTGACACAATAATTTTATCAATTTTTATTTTGTTAATGCAAACAAAATTTTAACACAATATTTTATCGTGGAACCCAATTGGGAAAACCACAAACACTTTTCTATTAAATGAAATTTTTTTTTTTACAAGTTACATAGAAGGAATATGTTTTTTCTTTTAGATCAATACCAACTTATCGGGATGCACCCACACCCTTGTTCACTAACACCAACTGGTAGGAGGTTTCGACCCCCTGTTTAGTTAGCTACAACTGACAAGGAAGCACCTACTCCCTTTGTTCACCAACACCAATTGGTAGGAGGCTTCGACCCCCTATTTAGTCAGCTACAACTGACAAGGAATCACCTACTCCCTTGTAGGCTCCAACCTACCCTTGCACCACCCAACCACCCTTATTTTCTGAATCTGGAAAAATTTTGTATCATATCTTCACTGCATCTTTCTTTGCTTTTGTTCTTTAATATATCTTCTAATTCAAACTGCATAGACACTTTATTCTCACCATTATTTCTCATTTATATAATCTTCAAAACAATGTGATTTATAACACATTGTGTCCTTTTGTTTGGACCATCGCACCTCTTTATTTAACTTAACCATGATCACTCCAACTACTGCAAAAAACAAGTTTTGTTGAGGCACTTCCTTCAAACCATTTACCTATCACCATAGGTGTAGAACCATGGGCTTCTTAATTTAAGCACTATCTCTTCATTCACCCTTTTCCTTTTATCCCCTATATGTCCAGTGCGGGAACCGTGTTCTTCAATACTTCATCCTTCGGGACATCAGGCCTTTCAGCCTTTCAAATCTCCCGAATCAGATTCCACCGAAACAGATTGAATGGTCAACATTCATTCTTCCATTAGTTGGACGATCTTGGATTGATCAGAGGTTTCAAACAAATCGGCGATCATGACTTAATATCCCCGAGAGTGAACAATTCATGTTTATTTTAGGAGTTCGAGACTTTAGGGATTCAGATAATTGCTGCTCCATTTTCCTCTGGAGTGATCACTTGTCGGGTAAGTCATAAAATGGTGGAGACTGCTTGTTGTCGGTTAACACTTCCACTTACACTATCCTTCCACTGTACTTGATCAAAAGTTGAGAATGCTTCTGAAGTGTTCTTTAGATCGGACGACTCATGTCCACTTTGGGAATTCGGCCTTCAAGACTTCATCCTTTGTGACTTTCAGCCTCTTTACAAATATCCCAAATAATAGATATGTGTCCATAATTTCAATGGTTGAGAATGCTCCCGAAGTGTTCTTCAAATTGGATGACACATGTCCACTTCGAGACTTCGGCCTTCGGGACTTCGAGACTTAGGTCATTTGCTAGTGGTGAAACTCTCAAAGTAAAAACTGTCGGAGTGACACAAATTTATGATGTCACTTGTTTACATGGCATGGGCCAAGTGGCTACCACATGTCACTCAGATTCATGATTTACACGTACCTGAAATGATGATTTCATCTTGACAGTTGTCATTATTTGACTGTGCCACATTTCCTTACTGATGTGGTCTTATGACGTAGATCTCTCGATGTGGCTCATATTATTTTCCTTGATATAATGGTCAAGATACTACTCAAAGTGTTCCTCCGATCATATGACTCATATCTACTTCTGGATTTTGACCTTCAGGACTTCAGGTAATTCGATTTCTCCACTTCCCAGTTCTCCCGAAGTGAGATTCCCCGAAGTATAAAATCCTCACAACTTTTAACCTAAAATGAATGTTGTTGGTTTCATTGTGATCTTATATCAATGAATCGATCTATCTGGGATGCTACTTTTCCATGGTTTAAATCCAATGACTCTTCTACTTTTCTTATCCTATCCTTCCACTTAAAGTGATCCAACGACTATTGAGAATTCGAGTATTCAATATCTCATCCATTTTTCCTAGCTTATCCTATCATTCCACTTAAGGTGATCCATTGGTCGAGAATCATCACGGAGTAGATCAACGATCATGGATGATTGCGGGGTTCCAACTAGCACGACGTTTAAAACTATCGTTGAGCTCCACAATGGAAAAACTTATCGTTGGTAGTGGAATTGATGCCAACCATAGATCTATTTGGAGGGTGAAAATCGACGGTCTAGATTGATTGCGGGATTGGAAATAACACATTGTTTAATTCTCCTTTCTCTCTCTGCAATCTATATATGTCATTGATCTAGTGCTTGCGTATCAACGGTCCTAATTTGATCTGATCATGTTTCTGCAATTCACTTTCCCTCTTGAGTTTCATCACACTTCTGAGATTTGATCTTCATTTGCTAACCTTCCTGAGATTTAATCTTTGTATACCATCCTACTGTTTGATATCAATGACAACACATTAATGAAACTATGTCCAACAATATCCCCCTTTGTCATTGATGGAAACACACCAACTTCATGCACAATCTCCCCCTATGATGATGTTTCTCTCCTCTAAAGTTACTCTCCCCCTTTGACATCAATGGAAAATGGTTTCTTCCCCTATGGTAAAGATATATCTGTATGTATTCTTCTAACCAGAATCTAAACTCGAGTAACTCCTCCTTTAATCATACTTTTCCTTTCATAACTGAATGACTCCTCCTGATTTTGATTGTTGTCTCCCCCTAAATTGGTGCCAAATGATGCATTATTTTATTGAGAGATTAGATTGGAAGAGGGATTACTCCCAATCTTTGCCTGATATATTCAAATGCATCTTTTCTTAAGGGTTTAGTGAAAATATCTGCCACTTGTTCTTGTGTTGGGACATATTCCAATTTAATGTTCTTATTTTCAGCCTGATCTCTTAGATAGTGGTATTTTATGGGAATGTGTTTTGATTTGGAGTGTTGGATAGGGTTCTTGGAGAGACTTATAGTTCTTGTATTATCACAGTATATAGTAGTAGGTTCGTCAAACACTATTTTGATGTCTTGTAAGGTTTGTTTCATCTATTCCACTTGGGTGAAACATTCTGCTACTGTAATATACTCAGATTCAGTGCTAGACAGAGAAATTGAGGATTGTTTCTTTCTTATCCAAGCTACCAATGATTCTCCCAAAAATAATTCTCCTCCACTTGTTCTTTTTCTTGAATCTACACAACCTGCCCAATCTGCACCTGAATAGCTTTTAAAGTGAATGAATCCTTTCTAGGGTACCACAAACAAAGATCTATGGTTCCTTTAAAACACCTAAAGATTCTTTTCATATCTTGAACATGACTCTCTTTTGTCGTTGCTTGGAATCTAGCCACCATCCCAACAACTTGCTTGACATCAAGTTTGGAAGTTGTTACATAGAATAAACTCCCAATCATTGATATGTAGTGTTTTGGATCTACAACTTTGGAATCATCTTCCTTGCTTATTTTGCATCCAACTGTCATAGGTGTACTAACAGGTTTGCAATCATCTAACTAAAATTTCTTAAGCATATATTTAACATACTTGGACTGATGAATAAAGAATCCTTTATTGGACTATATTATTTGTAATTCAAGAAATAAATTCAGTTCACCAAACAAGGACATTTCAAATTCTCGTTGCATCCTCCTAGCAAAGTCCTTAGTCATTTTTTCATCATCACTGCCAAATATAATATCATCAACATATACTTCCACAATAATCATGTTATTACCAACAATTTTACAATAAAGATTTTTGTTTGTTGATCCTCTTTTGAGGCCTTGTTCTTGTAAATAAGAATGTATTCTTGCATACCATGCTCTGGGTCCTTGTTTTATCCCATAGAGTGATTTCTTTAGTTTACAGACATAGTATCCTTTGTTAGTTAATTGAAATCCTTCTAGTTTCTCAATATAAAATTCCTCTTCTAAGTTTCCATTGAGAAAAGTTGACTTGACATCCATTTGGTATACTTTAAATTTTTTGTAGTTGGAGAAAGCTAATAACATCCTAATTGCCTCTAATATGGCCATAGGTGTAGAGGTTTCTTCATAGTCTACTCCTTCAACCTGAGCATACCCTTTACATAACAATCTGGATTTGTTCCTGATAACTTGGCCATTCTCATTCATTTTGTTTTTATACACCCATTTAGTTCCAATGACATTTTTATTTTTTTATCTTGGAACTAGTTCCCAAGTTTTATTTTTTTCAATCTGGTACAATTATTCATTCATAGCATTGACCCAATTCTCATATTTACTTGCCTCTTTGATTGAGCTAGGATTAATATGTGACAAAAGTGATATTTCTGTCTGATACAACAATTATCTTCTTGTGTGCACTCCATCGCTCTTATTTCCAATAATCAGTTCTTTAGGATGATTCTTTAGAGTCATTCTTGAGGGTGTCTTTGTGTCTCTTCTTGGGGATTCTTGTTTTATCTCTTCTTCTCGAATATATTATCCGTCTTCACTAGTATCCATATCATCCTCTTCCCTTTTTGATTTATTATCTTATACTTCTTCTGGTTGTGTACCAACTGACTCATCATCATCTTCATCTTCAATGTCAAGTATAGTCTCTTGATGTTTGATCCTTATTGTTTTTAAATCATCCACCTTGGCATCTTCACTCTCAACAATCTTATGAAATTTAATATTGTAGAATCTGTATGCTTTCTTGGTAGAAGCATATCCAATAAATATACCTTCATCAGATCTAGCATCAAATTTTCTGAGATTCTCATCAAGCCTTTTGATGTAGCAATTATTTCTAAAGACCTTGAAGTATTTTACCGAAGGAGCTCTTCCAAACCATAGTTCATAATGAGTCTTATTAATATTAATCATGAGATGACCTCTGTTAAATATGTATATTGTTGTGCTTACAACTTCCCTCCAATATCCATCAGATAATTTTTCTTCATTGAGCATAATCCTTGCGACCTCCTGAACTATTCTATTCCTTCTCTCATCAATCCCATTTTGCTGAGGTATTCTAGAAGCAAAGAATTGTCTTTTAATTCCATGGGTTTCATAGAAGAGATCAACCTCTTTTGAGGTGAACTCGCCACCATTGTCTGATCTAAGACATTTGATTTTTGTCTCCTTTTCATTTTCAACAAGGGTCTTAAAATATTTTAATTTTTTAAGTGCTTCTAATTTTTCCTTGAGAAAACAGACCCAACCCATTCTAGTAAAATCATCAATGAACAATATAAAGTGGGATTCTCCTTGCAAAATATTGGTCCTTGTAGGTCCATAGAGGTCGGTGTGAACAAGATATAAAGGTTTTGAGGTTGAGTATTCTTTTGTTTTGAACCTTATTCTATTTTTCTTCCCTAGTTGACAGTGTCTACACATAGGATTTGAGGGCTTTACGATCTTTGACAAGTTTCTTACTGCCCCAAGATTGCTGAATTTCACTAAATTGTCAAAGTTAATGTGCCCCAACCTTCTATGCCATAAACAAATTTCATCTACTAAATTTATATGACACTCCTCATTCAGTTTGGTATTTAGTATATATACATTCTCGAGAGTTATAGGAGCAGTACCAACCAATTTTCTTGAGTCCTCTCTCCTAATCTCACATTTCCGGGAATCAAAGATGAAAACGTTCCCCTGATCACATGTTTGGATGACATTTAATAGGCTAGGTTTCATTTTTTCAACAAGAAGCACATTCTTGTCTTTGTCTTTTCCCAAACTCACAGTGCCTTTCCTAAGTATGTTACCTGTAGCATTGCCACCAAATGTAACTTTACCCTTTTGTTTCTTTAAGTTCAAAAACTTGTCCTTGTTTCCTGTCATATGTTTTGAGCACCCACTGTCAACATGCCAAAGATATTCTTTATCTTGGGATTTTAAGGCAATAAGACATTCCTCCTTTGATGTTTTTTCTTTCCAAAGCTTCTTTTGTTCTCTAATGAATTTTGTTTTTTCCAAGACTTCCATTAATCTGCAATTACTGGATTTGTGTCCACAATTATGACATCTGAAGCATTCTAGGTTCCCTTCTTGTAGAGGTGCAAAGGAGTNGTTTGGTTATATTTAAGGTTATAGTTCTTAACCCACAATATTTTCCTTCCATATGCTCTACAATTCATAGCTTTGTGTCTGAAATTAGAGCATGCAAAGCAATAACCAACGAAGATGTGAGGATACCTGTTTTGATAAACCTTCTTTGGTGTTGTATTATATTCCTTCTTGATGGGTGGAAGTAGTCCTCTGGAGTTCTGATAATTATTTGTCTTTTCTTCATCTTTCTTATTGAATGTACTGAGGAGAGTAACTGCATAAGATTTTGAGTTAACTTAGTTTTCTTCTTGAGAATAACCTATTCCATTTTTATTACTTAAATCCCTTTGTGTGGTAATTGTTGTTCCTGAGTTTATACTTTAAGGCTCTAAAGTATACCGTAAAGGCATCTGTAAAGGTAGGTAATTAAAGGGTAAGAATCAAAATGAAAGGTAAATCAGAGTTGGTTTCTCAACTGCCTCTGTCTAACTTCCCATTGTTCTTGGATGCTGATATCTCTCTCAATAGTTGCCGATGAATTTTCTAATTCAACCCGGTTAGTTGTTGTTTGTAGAATAATATTAAACAGGTTTAAAGCAATGCTAGCTTGATCATGTAGACTAGGTTCTATGTTGGGTTGTCTATTATTTGGGACAGTCATGGAAAATAAAGTTTTATTTAAATATGAAAAGTTTGAAGATTTGTTGCTTTAGTTTTTAAGGGATGAAAAGAGATAAAGAGTTTTGGAACTCAAGATAATAACATAATAACAGTCGAGGTCATTTTTTTTACTTGAAACAATTTTAAAAATAGTAAAATAACAAAGTAGTACTGTTGAGAAAATATGAGGCTTTAATCACGAAAGAATTTCATATTGTAATAGGAGACAAAGAGGAAAACGAGATTTCTAATGAAGTGTAAAATATAATCATTCAAATAACCTACAGGTCTTGAAATTGTTGATAGCAATCACAGAGGAAAAATTGTAAATAATTCAATAACCAAATCAATTCAAACTACAATAGATGTGTGAAATAAAATTATAGTTGATCATTCATTAGAAAAAACGTAAGAAGAAAAATAATGAAAATTATTGGGAACAGGGTAAAGAACACATAGCTTCAAGTTGACAAAATTCAAAATCTCGTCTGTATTATTTATATCATAGTGGATTGGAAAACTTTTTAATACAATCGACTCTCTCAAAAACCAAAAGCCTTTTCTTAGTCTTGTGAAATTCTATTTATACATGATCACCAAACTTTTTTTCCCGTTGGTGATTAACCAACCTCCTAAGACTAACGGTTACATGAATGTGAAATGTTGAACCGTTTACATTTCTATTTTAACTAGTTTGTTATTTCAATAATGAAAATATACAAAATAGTATTTCATGTATGTGTTGACGAACTTTCTTCTTCTGTCTTAAGACAACGAATACATTTTCCCAAAAACTTCACCAAAACTCTGGGAGCGTCTGGTATATCTTTTGCCTCAAATATGAAGAAGTTTTTCTGTAGTTCGGGCAGACGATCTTCAATTATCTTCCTTGTGAACTTAATAGTTTGCAACTTTAACTTCGATATCACTATCCATTTGTCGATTTTGGTGACATTGATTACCTTTACTTTTGCGATCTCCACCTGCATTTCCTCCAGATCTTCCTTGAATCTTAGCTGGTGCTTGACAATATTCATTTCTCCTAATAACCCTGAACAATTGTTTTTTCCAATGTTCAACGAAGCTTTTTCTAAAAGATCAAAAATTCCTTGATAATCATCATTGACCTGTCTGATTACTCTTTTGTTTTCTGCAAGGTCTGCCTCCCACACCTTGAGTATTACATCTCCTTTAACCTGCTCTGAAATGGATAGTTTTTGAATCTTTCCGACCTCCTCCTTTGTTGAAAGGAACACTGCTTTTTGGAAAGTCGTCCTGGCTACTTTCACTTCTCTTTCTTTTAGGAGAATGTTCTCCAAATATTTACTTGTTTCCTAAAAGTAATTCTAAATAAATTCCATATTTAAAAACACTCCTTGTTGTTCCTCTTCTATCTTCAAATGTATTCCCAATACCTGGGCCTGGAAAATTTCAAGCTCTACCACTTGATTTGAAATGGAACTAATCTTATCTTGTAATTTTTTATTTGTTTCTTCTTGCTTTAGGACCTGTGCCTAAGTGACCTGTATTTTCTGATTTGCTTCCTCTAAGCTTACTTTTAGTTTCTGAATCTCTTGAATGTCATTCAATCTAGCTCGTTCTAGACCCTTTTTTATCCCCCAACTGATATTTCTTTCAGTCTCCTTTAATTGATTCTATAGCTGAGCTATCATCTATTCTTTCTGCTCCAACATAGTTGTCAAACTACCCACAGAGTATAAATTCACCGACACTAAGGCTCCCATTGTGCCTACTATCTTTGTAGTGAATTCTCCTTCTTTAACTTTTTTTCCATCTATAATGATTTTGTGATTTTTAATCATCATATCTCCTCTTGGATGCATTTCCTTTTTTAGGATAGCCTTTCTCTTCTTACTGAAAAAATAATTGGAAGGAGGAATCTTATCTCTAGAAATAGGCTCAATATCACTTATGTATAGAGCTCCCTCTTGGGGGTTTCCATAAGTAGACTGCAATGGAGTCAAAGAGGTAATGGGACTTCCAAGTTCCGTCGATGTTGTTCCTCCTACATTTTTGGGAATGTTCTCAGGGATTTCTGAGGATATTTCCAACTCTTTTCCTTTCCCTGCCTCTGATTTTTCTGTATGAGGAACTTCTATTTCTTGTGGAGGAAATTCAATTTCCTTCATTTTTCCACTTGTATTTGCTTTATCCTGTACATCTGTTTCAAAACCTGGAGGAGGCCCTTCCTTCTCTGGAGGAGGGGTCGTGGACTCACCCTGCAAGATCTTTGGCAAACAACTTCGCCTATGACTTTGGAAAGACATCAAACCAGTCTGTGAATTGGGTGATACGACCCATACCCTATTCAATACCTCTTCATAAGTTTTAACCTCCTTGAATATATCATCATAAAAAGATTGTTCATGTTCATAAGCTTTCAAATTACAGTGCATAAAATGTCTGCTTACTAATTGATAAGGGTCATGCTTTTTGTGCTCAATATCTACCAGTTTGATCTCCTCTAATGCCTTGACTTACACTTTAGAATGGCCAAGGTTTAGTAATGAAAATTTCTCGACATACACAGGGAAGATTGGCCAAGATTTCTTTTGAGCTACCTTTAGCTCTATCCCAATACCACCTTTCACTATTTGATATGCTACCTCCCTCAATACCAGTCTGTCCAGGAGGAATTTAGGAAGTGCGTGAGGGGGAATTGAGCACCCATAAGCCCTAATGTAAGAGAAGTTTTCTTCCACAAACTAGTCAGCTGTTGCTTTGAGATTTTTTGAGACTACCTCTGAAATGCGAGGGGGTTCACAACCATAAAACATTTTATGCATTGGAATTATTACGAAATGAAAAATTTCATAAAATGCATTCTTAGCATTTTCTTCCCAAAGTGCAGAATGATACTCATGAATGGGCTCGGGGTAGGTTATGTTCCAACTCCAATTCATCAGGGGAAATGGAGTCACAAAGAAAATCACATCCATGATGTATGCCGACATATAAAAATCCACTGGCTGACCTTTAGATCTTGCAACTCTGTAGTTCAAGATTTCTTGTGCTAGGTTATCCGACAAAATCTTATTCCGGTTAAAAGTGTATCCTTATGAAGCTTCTTCTAAAAAAGGCACCCAATCTACAGGAAAATGGAAGGGATTCTTTTTCCTGAAAATTCTACACAACATAATGGCTACATAGACCATATACTCGTTCAAAGACGCCATGGCATAAACCCCATGGGTATCGGCCCTAAGTTTTGATGGACATCTCCACCATTCTCTAATTAAATCCAGATAAGTTCAGTCAGCCTCAGTACACTCCTTCCTTTGAAATTCAACTAAAAACTCAGCATTATAAATATACTTAAGATTTGGTGAGAGTTTATACATTACTTGTATATGATCTGGCCTGAATGAGTCGACAATGACCCCTTTATCATTCAAAATGCTTCTTGTCGGGATATCAACTTTATCCAAGGCCTAATTAATCATGTCATTGTATGCCATAAGTCGAGGGTGCGCTGCGATCTTATGAAGCTCTGATTCTGCTATATCCCGAAAGAGATTTTCGAAATCAGTAGGAGAATTCTTGATTTTGTCCTCTAGGGGTTCATATATTTGTCTCCAGGATTTAATTGAGTCGATGGCCTGTGGAGTTGTGTCAGATATGATATCTCCTTCTGGGTTACGCATCTTCTCTGTATCATCACTCTTCTTTGGTGATTTCTTTGGTGCCATGACTTTATGTTAGCTGGAAAACCTGTCACAGAGAAGGGGTGTATGAGCTCGACTGAAATCATCTTACGCTTGATAGTATGAAACATAATATGTTGTGAAACTCAGACCTTCAAACTCTCTTTTAATTCATTTAACGATGAAGGGACTGACGCAGTTGACAAGAATTCAATATGTTTAATGCAGTAGATATTTACTAAGATACGCATTAGTGTCACATATCACCAGTTATTCTTTATTTAGGTGGCCGCATTTTGGCGCTTTTGAATTCAAAATTCAGAATATTTCATTCAATCGGAAACCGAAACGTGAACAAAACCTAAAAAAAAATTGATTGTCATTAATCATGCTTTCAAAATAGAGTTAATTTAGACTAATCACAGATTAAGAGTCAAGATTTCACGTTTTGGGATTTTGAGGATCGAATTGACAAGAGGTATGTTATCACTAAATCCTGATTTCCGAAATCGTGAAATCACGACAAGATTAAATTAGGACTTAAATTCGTTTTAGCAAAATAATTGATCGGTATTAAGCATTTCGAGATTTCAGGGATCATGTTGACAGGAAGTATGTCATCGATCAATCCCGATTTCCGAAATTTCAAAATCATTAACTCAAGCCATGAACTTTCGTTTAGTGAATTAATTAACCAGGATTAAGGGCTGACCTCCAAAACAGGATTAATTTAGACTAACATAGATAATTGATTGGGATTTCACGTTTTGGGATTTCGGGGATCGTGTTGACAAGTGGTATGTTATCGCTACATCCCAATTTTCGAAATTGCGAAACGATTAGTTTACTCTTTGATAATTATTTATTTCAACTTTTCGGGAAATCGGGGATCGAGATTTCACGATTCGATATGTATTAAACCTATGTTCTTAATAAACCTCGAGTCCCAAAAACCCCTTTTTTATTAGTTTGATTATCTTCCTTTTATTATTATTAGAATAAAATCTGTCAGGATTTCGACACCGACCATTAAACCTATGTTCTTAATAAACCTCGAGTCCCAAAAACCCCTTTTTTATTAGTTTGATTATCTTCCTTTTATTATTATTAGAATAAAATCTGTCAGGATTTCGACACCGACCCTTTGAAAATGAAAGTGAGGATTATGCTTCGTGAAAAGACGAAACCCGAAAAAGGAAAATTTTAGTTTTGAAGATAAAAAATTTAAAATATGTTTCAACATAGGCTCCAATTGGGGACCTCGTCTCCTTGTGGGACAAGGAGAATAGGTAGACTTAGTGCCTTTATTGGGTAAATGGATTCAATGGCTTCTTGCTGTAGAACTTGTTTAGGAAGGGGATACAGAGGGAAAAAGAGATTTCACGTTTACTTCTGAAAATATTTTCAAAACTCTCAATGATGTAAACTCAGCTGCAGTCACGTTCATGATCTTCTCCTTCTCGCTACTAAATATAAGTTTGCTTTAAGATGATTAAAACAATCCTAGGAAACCCAACAGATCTTGCGGGCTTTTGGCTTGCATCAAATGAAGTAAATTTCATGTTTTTTAATTGGGAGCCCTGTCTGGATTTGGGATGAAGACCAATTTCGAAAAGGCTGGTAACCAGAATAGAATCGAATTTATGTATGACAACCTTACAAATACCTTAGATATTTCTTCACTGCCAGCGAGCCTATTCAGTACCCCAATGAAGTTATCTGTCCCTTTTTACTGAATTTCCTTTCACCACTTCGAATCATAATTATGCATTTAACCTTAGATATTGCTTCACTTCCATCGAGCTTGTTTAGTACCCCGGTGAAGTTATCTGTCTTATATTTTACTTTATTTCCTTTCACCACTTCGAATCATAATTATGCATTTAACCTCAGATATTGCTTCACTGCCAACGAGCCTATTCAGTACCCCGGTGAAGTTATCTGTCTTATATTTTACTTTTTAAATACGAAGTGGGGGCAATCAGTGGTAGTAAGTATACATGGATGGTATCTGTGTAAAACTTTACAGTAGAGGTCTGTCAACTTGCTTTGGTTACCCTGGACCAACCTTTTCTAAACTTTCAAAACACCTTAGTCCACAGGAAAAAACAAAGAGGAAGATTAATTCCAGGGGTCTTCCTTCGAGAAAGCCTAAGTCCTTAGGAAACTATTAAGAAACCTAGGAGAGTCAGGATTGGCCTAGGTATAACTTTGTTTAGTCGGAGAGTGAGGAGTTGTGAGGATTGGTTTACCTTTTAAGAATTGTTTTTCAACTTCAAAATTTTAGACGTAATCTCTTTTCCCTCTGTGGGAAAACCGGAAAGATATTTGGTCTTTTATGAAGGAAGAACCGAGGGTAGAAAGGGGCGATGGAGAAAAGACTTGGAAATAAAAAAAACAGGGGTCATGAATTAAACGCAACTCTTGGAACTCTTTTTCAGAGATGCTTTTCTCTTTTTATTTAATTATCTCTTATCTTATTCTAGGTGAAACTCTTAGGGCCTAGATTTTGAAATCATTTTCTTAGTGATCTATCACACTTACGAGTCAATCACCGCACTTTTAAAAACCTTTGTTTGAAAAAATAGAATTTTCTGGAATTCACACCTTTTCCTTACCATTTTCGTTCTCTTTTGAAATAATCAAAATCTTTATATCACTTGTTTTCAGCGAATTTATCTTCTGAAATATGAATATCTGTTTGCTCCTTTAGCTTTTTTTGGGCTGCAAGTTGGGATCCTGTAAAGGAACATAACAAAGAGTATCAGGGCTTTTAAAAGAATTGAATACATTGAAAATTTTATATCCCTACTTCTATAAAAACATTAACCCATTTTATTTTATTTTTAAACAGACTTACCAAAGAAAATTATGAAATAAAAAGAAAAATCAAATGGTATGTATAGTGAGAATTTTGAAAATCAATTATTCCATATAATGTTTTAAATAAATCCCATTGACAGGGGCATTGAAGATTTTACTGTCCAAATTCTCTAACATAAAAGAATTTTTTCCCTCAGGAGCTATTACCTTCAACAGTCTGTACCAGATGTGATCAAATTTACCATGTTTTGTCGAGTCTTCCTTCTTTGCATCCCATTTTAAAACCAAATCTCCTGAGAGAAAAGCTTTGTCTTTGGCTGTACAATCGAAAAGCGCTTTCATGTCGTCCTGGTATTTCTGCAACCTTTCATCCACTTCGGCCCTATGCTGTTGGACTTCAATCAACTGCTTTATCCTTCTTGTGACATGATTTGGTTCTTCCTTCTCATCTTGCCAAAGTTTCATTACAGGAAGTGCTAGATTTATAGGTAACACTACATCTGTCCCATATACCATTTGGAAAGGACAAGTGCCAATAGACTTTTTCGTGCCTATCCAATTTGGCCACAGAGCGTATTTCAAATGCACATGCAAGGATTTCTTGTTTTCACTCAGCACTTTCTTAATTATATTGATTAATCTCTTGTTTGAAGACTCGACCAACCCATTTCCATGGGGATAATACGTAGTGGAATGACCAAGCACAATATTATATTTTTGGTAGAAACTGACCATAGCCATAGATTTAAAAGCCTGAGCGTTATCTGTGACTATCTTTCGGGGGCAGTTGAATCTAGATAAAATATTCTCTTCTAAAAAATCTATTACCACCGAATATGTATCCTTTCTGGTTGGGATAGCCTCTACCCATTTGGTGAATTAATCTGTTGCAGTCAGGATCCATCTATGCTGAGTGATAGAATGAGGATTAATTTCACCTATGAAATCTAATCCCCATTGCTAAAAAGGAGCTTTCGTTTTGACTAGAACCAACGACATCGCTGGGAGATTATGCTTACCTATGAACAATTGGCAAGGGTTGCAAGCTCAGACCTTGGTGTTGACGTCCGAGAAAATTTTGGGCCAATAATACCCTGCCCTCAGGATCATATAAGACATTTCCCTCCAGGCGTGGTGTCCTCCACATATTCCTTCGTGAAATTGTCTTATGATCTTTTCTGTTTCTGATTCGACCAAACAACCAACAGGAAGCCAAGAGGGTATTTCCAATACAATTTTCTTTCATATATACAGTATTTGACCGCATGTAGCTTCAACATTCTAGCTTTATATGAGGTCAAGTCACTTGGTCACTTCAAGGTCAACAGGTAGGACACTATGTCTTTGTACCAATCTGATAAAGAAAAATTCTTTGCGATTATGGTTTTAGCTTTTTGTTCATCGAGTTCGTTAATGTCTACACACTCGTCACTTCTCTGTAAGACATTTATCCCGAGAGATCCAAAATTTGATTAAGATAAGAGTTTAGCTAAACCTTGCCCCTTCACTAGCTTCGTTGGTTTAATCTCCAAATCGAATTCTTGAATTTTGGCAAGCCACTGTCCTCTTTTTCCATCGCTATCGGACTGAACCAAAATATCTTTTACGGAGCTAGTGGGTACGTACACAATCACCTTAGAATGCAACACATAGGTTCAGAAAGCCTTTAATGCCTTCACCATAGCAAATTCTTTTTTTTCCATTATATTATATCTAAGTTCGACATCTCTAAGACTTTTTCTAAAAAAGGCTATCGGTTGCTCGAAACCTTCTTCATTTTTTTTTAGGAGAACCGCGGCGAGTGTGTGTTCGGAGGCGAATTAGAAAATAAGAAAATCCTTTAGATAATTAGGGCTTGCTAGTACAGGTGCCTCGCTTATAACCTTTTTGATGCATGAGAACGATGCTTTATTTTCCGCTGTCCATTTCACTTCATTGTTTTTCTTTAGCATATATGTGATCAATTTCACGATTTCAACAAAGTTTGGAATAAATCTCCTCAAAAAATTTATTTTTCCTAAGAATGACTGAATCTCTTTTATATTCTTAGGAATATTTAGTGTGTCTATAGCTTCAACTCTTTTAGGGTCAATTCTAATTCCATCTCGAGACACAATATGGCCCAAAAGTTTACCTTCTTACATAACGAAGTGAGACTTTTTGGGATTTAAAGACAAACAAAATTTGCGACATTTTTCAAATGTCTGCTTGAGATGTATCAGGTGATCTTCATCAGATTTAGAAAAAATGGTTAGATCATCAAGATAGATAACCAAAAATTTGTCTCTTTCGGCAATGAAAGCGATATCCATAGCCCGTTGTAAAGTAGCACCTGCATTCATCAAACCAAAAGGCATCTTATCATACATAAATGTACCCCAAGGGGTGGTAAAGGTTGTCTTTTCTTTATCGTGTTCACAGACAACAATTTGATTGTACTCGGAAAATCCGTCGATCATTGACATCCTATTTTCCCCAACTACTTTTTCTAAAACATGATCCATTTTTGGAAGGGGGTAATTATGTTTGAGGGATGACTTATTAAGATTTCTGAAACCTACACACAGTCTAATTTCCCCATTTTTCTTTCTAACCGAGACCAAGTTTGCTACCCAGTCAGAGTATCTCAATGATACAATTATTTTTGCATCCAGGAGTTTTTTGACTTCTGTTTCGATCACAGGCAATAAAATAGGATTAATTTGTCTGATTTTTTGTCTAAAGGGTTTGACACCAAGCTTTAGGGGTATCTTATGTTCGATCATAGAGGTGTCATAGGTTCTCATCTCTTCATATGACCAAGCAAAAACGTCTTTGTACTTTCTAAGAAACTCTGCGTATTTATTTTTGGTTTTAGGGGACAGATATTTGGATAACTTCACCAACCGAGGATTTTGTGTAGTAGTTATGTCACAGTCCTCAACTTCTTCAGGTTGAGGCTGTAGGGTGGATTTTGAAGGGATATCATCTTGATTGAATAATATTTCCAAGGGAATCAGGCCCTTGGGGATCTACTTATTTTTAAGAACAAGCATTTGGTGATTTACAATTTTATCGTGAAACTCTTGAGGATCCTCTCCTTCCTGCATGATCCAAATGCGGTGATTTTGGTTTTCTTGGTCAGCGTGCGTTTCGACAAACTTGTCTATAGATTACAAAAATTTGCGAAGCTGTTCATCGTCCTCAAAGACTTGCCAATGCTATATGTTATTCAGTATAGATGGTCGGTGCCTCATTTGTACGTGGTACTTTAATTTAAATGCAGTGGGAGGTGTGAATGTTGAGGCTTCCTTGGCTAATGCATCAACCTGTTGGTTTTCATTTCGAGGAATGAAATGAACTTTGACAGAGGAGAAGAAATTTTCAATCAGATCCCAGATGCAATTCCTATAGGACCTCAACCTAGGATGTTTGG